>VXBO01014315.1:5669-74743 GCA_013400135.1 Rhinoptilus africanus
AAAAGGAGGAGGAAGAAGTAGTGGTAATTATTGGGGTTGTCTTGACAAGATGACTTCAGGAATCACAGATGAAAATACATCGTAGCTGGTCAGAAGTGTGTGTATCACACCCTTCCCTGCGGACCTAAACTGAAGCTGTCAGACAGGTTCTGGTCTCCAGAGACAGCCTATGCTGTGCATGCACTGTGGGACCTTATTAGCAGAGGTTCTGCTCCTCATCCAGGAACATTATTTTCCAGTCCCATGAGCATTTTTCAGACTTTCTCACATGCAGTTTTGCAGCAAGCACTCGGGATGGTGTGCAAAGCACATCACTTGCTTTACAAAATGAATCCCAAGAACTGTTTTTTCCACAGAGGGAGGAAGCACTTGGTACAAGTGTATCTTCCATATTCTGAATTTGTTGAAATGAGTCATGGTATTCACCATCATAAAACAGAGTACGAAGGCCAGTCCACAGATCTTGTTGTATACGTGACTTCTGCTCTTAGTTGTGTGTTCACATTGGTTGCTTCCATTTTACATTAATGTCGACTACAATCACTGTATTTTTGTTATCACACTCCAGTGGTTTCTTTCTCCCCTGTCCTCTCATTTGCTAGATAGAATGGTTTGGGTTGCATCCAGAACCTGCTTCTATTTCACTAAGCTCTTTGCCTCCTTTTGTTTTATTTTCTGACTTTTTTTGACCCACAGTTCCCATTACTTTTTCAGCAGCTGGGTAGCAGAAAGCAGCAGGCAAGAATAAAGAATATATAAAAGAATATGTGAAAAAAAGCATTTCTGAGTTTGCACTGACTATTTGTTCCGTCTCTTGCCCCTTTTAGTGCTGTTAGAGAGATGAAAGGGTAAATGTTAACCCTGGGCCTGATGCTGACAGGAGAGTTTTGCCCTCAACTTCAGTGTCCTTTAATAATGTTCCATATTTGTCCCTTAGTATGAGAGACAGCAACTGTTCGTGCAGCACTCACCCCCATTTCATGCCCCTGATACTTTTGTTCATCTTTGTTTAATCTGTTTGTTCTTTCGGTGCTACTCCACTTGCGTTTGAAGTCACATACTTTGAAGTTATACAATTTTTATACTTGCCAAAGGACACAAAACTCTTTCAGCTCTTATGTAAGCAAAAAGGAGAAAAGAATGATTGCATATTTCCTCTTGTGTGCAAGGAGCATTACTGTCCTAGTGATGGTTAAATGAGGGAAACGAGTTGTTGCAGTAAAGGAGGAGTTGCTTCCCTTCCCCCAAAGTTACTAAAGTTCACAGAAGTGAGATATTTCCTTGAAGCTTAAAATGCACGTATAGCTGAATAAAAGGAATGCATTTTATACCTGAAAGAGAACATATGAAAGCTAGAAAATACATTGGACTCACCTCTCCCTGGGATTTGGAGAAATGGGGGTACATGTGTGTGTAGTTATTACAGACCTTAACAGACTTCCTTTTCAAATGACCAAGTTTTTGTTCCCAGTGCGCTCCTTTGCTAGCTTGTCTGTTTGATTTCAAGTTTGTCTGCCCAAAAAGGTCTGAAGTATTATGAAAATGGCAACAGTAAAAATCAAAAACATGAAAGCTAAGCAAAACCAAAAAGGGTAAGATTTTACACTTACTTAACTCATACACCAGTAGACATTTTGAGAAAAGAAAATCTATTCTAGTGAGTCTCCATTCCACACACAGTCACTTTGCGAGTGTACACACCACATACCCAGGAGCAAATGAAAATATTGACCAAACAGGGAGAAGCACTCTTGATATTTATAAACATGAAAAATGCACAAAATGGAAAAATACAGCCTTTCTGTTCTCTGATGTTTCTCTGGGTGCTTTCCGTACTTTCCACAGAACATTTGATCTCTTCAAATGATTTTGTACTTGTACTTTTCTGCTTCTCTGTAATCCTTAATGCAAAGCTTTTGTAGGTGTGAAAAAGTAGTAGGAAAAACAAGAATTGCGCTGATCTGTTTTCTTTATTACTAGGTATAGTGCCTGAGCAGTGAGAGACCAGGTAGGAAGACACAGATTTCTATGTATTTTTCCACTGTGCCTATGTTGTGCGGTTGACAATAGGTTAGGTATAGATGGCTTTTCTTTTCCCCCCAGTGCTGTCATCTGACCTGTGATCCTGCAAACTGATGGCAGCCCTTGCCATTTTCACAAAGCCCTATTCATTTTCCTTGAGCTCACCGAGCTGTAACAGTCTGCCTGTGTAGAGACACTTGTGGGAGTGAGGCAACTAGTCAGTCACATATTTTGTAGAAACTGAAAAAAAGAAACGTAGTTTTGGAGGTATTTTTTCTTCTTTGAGGAGGGAGAGGATATGGCTGGAAAGACTTGAAGGCAGGTATAGAAGCTAAAAACTAATTTTTATTTAAAAAAAACCCAAAAACTTTTCAAAGCAGTTGCAAGTTAACATGACTTTTGCTATAAAATATAAACTCCAGCTGATGGATTGAAACGAAGTTTTGCCTCTGTAAGAGTGAGTCTGTGACTACCTATGAATAGATGCTTTTTCTTGAAACAACTGCTACTAGCTGGTTGGACATATTTTGTTGGACAAGCTGGAGCATGAGTCTAATTCAGGATGGCAACTCTGATGCTTCTAAATATAAGGAGAGTGGATAAAGAGAAATTAATTATTGCACGTTAAGAGGCACCTCGTATTCTAGCCACGAAACAGAATCCCACTGTGCTTCGGGCTGTACAAACAGCCATTTTTGTTCTCTTTTGCTACTTAGTTCGGTAAAGGAGACAGAGAAAAGGGGTCTGGCAGCGCACTAGGGGCCGGAGTGTTAGTAAGTCTTGTTTATAACACAAAGCAGAGGCAGGCAGCTCCCTTCCAGAAAACTAAATATTTGCAGTAAATAAAGCAAAGCTGCTATTGCTACCTGCTCCGTGTGTGTGTTAAGAGGAGTTCCTAACCAACATTGCTGCAGTCTTTTCCCTAGGGTGCTCATATTAATGAGCAGGCAAAACATGCAAAGAGTAAGAGAAAGGGTACAAAATTAATAAGCAACAACTGGGAGCCAAAGCACACACGGATCATGCAATGTGGTACAAACCCTGCTGGAGCCATTCATTTCAGTGCCTTTTTTTTCTTTTTTCTTTTTTTTTTTTTAACCCTAGAAGACATACAGGAAAGCTGTGGTATAGCTAGGAACTGAACCCGTATCTCCTAAGCACCAGTGCTTTACCCATGATACCCTCCTTCCTGCTTATTCAGAGGTTTACAGATAGTTTTCTCTGCTTACTAAGATAACAGAAGTATCAATTTTAAGAAACAGAAACCAAACTCAGAAACAAGTACCTTTTCACTTTTTTTTCAAAAGTTGGTTTTCAGTAGCGTTTTCTGTTGATTGACAGCATGTTCTTTTTTTTGCTGCGCAAGCCTTTGGACCTTTAAAGCAGCAGTTGGTGCTCATGCAGAGCAGCCCAGCAAATTAAATACTGTTGTTTGTCCCCTCAGTGAAGAGTGTGGCTTTTTGCGCACCACTGTTGAAACCCTCCACTCCAAGTGAGGAAGGGTGCAGGAAAGGATGTTATCTCAGTTTTACTGGCACTGCAGAGGTTTCCTTGCACCTCCAAACAAATAAGCAAAATCTCACAAGGAGCTAGTAACAATTAAAAATAGTGTGTTGTGTCAGTTAATTGCAGTGTGTGAAACCAAGTTGTGTAATGCCGTTTCAATAAGTAGGTACTCCAATAACTCCCATTAACCTTTAATACCCTTGATCCTCCTATTCACTGAGGCAGGATTTCCCACAGTCTGCAAACTGTTCCTGCATATCAGCTCCAACCTACCACACGACTCCCATTTTGATCTTTTTTATCAATTAAAGGTTCGTCAGGGTTCACGAACCCTCACACTGACCTCATACTTAGTAACAGAGCTGAAAGGAAAAAAAAAAAAAAGGAAAAAAAGAACACCAAACACCTACCAAAACTGACTTTAATTGATCATCAGAAATCTCTCTGCTGGAGACAGGATGCAGAAACCCATGGAGGTGACACAACCTTAGCAGCAGTCATAGCTTTCTATTGCAACAATCACCTGATACCTCCTAGATCTGAATCGGAAACAGTAAGTTTTATTGTTGTCTCTCTCCTGTCTTTTGGAGTTCCTTTGCTGTGGGTAGTCATAGCTCAGCCTGCCTGGTTTGGTACATAGTGCATTGAACCGGGAGCCTGCCCTAGGTAACTTCAGCACGCTCACAGACTCGTGATACAATCCATGATGAAATGCATTTGGAAATAAAATCCGATGGGTAATTTAGCTCAGGCAGCGTCTCTGGATGCTGACAGAGGCAGTTGACCGTGAAGGACAGATGGATTTTTTCCCTGCCGTGTTTAGAGATCCGATAGTGCTGCAAACTACTTGGCGGGGGGGTGGGGGGAAAGATGGAGCAGGAGCGTTTGGATGTTCCTCCTTGTCCTTTGTTCCCCCTGTTGCTGCTCTCCCCATGGCATTTTGGAGGTTCAGCCGGCTGAGCCCCCACGTGGCTCTCATGCACGTGGCCATGCTGTTTACAAACACCCTCCCTCGCAGGCATCCCCGAGCTGACGCGTAACCGGCGAGAGGGTGCCACGCTCCCTTCGCCAGAACCCCTCTTTTTCACCCACGTCTGTGGCTGCTCGTAGTGGTGGTGGCCAAAGGGAAGACTGCGATGGGCTGGCAGAGCCTGCGAGCTCGTTCGGGTTTGCTCGTTTTACATTTAAGCAATATTCAGGCCAGGGGTTTAGAGCAAGGTCGTCCACGGTGAGTCAAAAATAGAAACTTTATTGCTCGATAGAGTAGCAGTGCCGGAGAGCACTAGCTAGACATACACGCAACAGCGAGGAAGGTGCTTTTCTGCTTTCTAGAGACGCTATGAGGGCATTTAACATTTACGGTAGGACAAGATTTCAGAAAGCCTGTGGAAATGAATGAACCTTTTTTTTTTATTATTTCCCACTAACAAACCGGGGACCGCTTTTTGTCCAGGTTTAAGAGACGAGTCCTCAATGAAACATCAGTATCTTGGAGCAGCTAGTATTTGAAACCACAGTTGCATTACGACTTGGAGAAGAGAGCCGGTTTTGCTTTGTTTTAGCAGGGCATTGGCATACAGCAAGAAAGAGGTTTGAACAGCTGGTGTTGCTGCATTAAATGGCCTCCCATAGCTGAGGCACAAAAAGACAAAGCATGCTTCTTTCCAGCCGCTCAGCTAAAATTGTATTGACTTACTTTTTGCTGCTCCCCTCACGAGTTCAGAGTTCAAGGACTCATATATCTACTGTACCTTGAGTTCAGATAACAAGATACAACTGCATGGAGTTAAGTCTGCGTTCTTCAAAGAGGAGCATTTTTCTGTGCTGGTTCCCCTGTTTTGTTTCGGGGTGTGCACTGTTTATTCTTCTCCTTTTGTTTGACGCTCCCTCCCCGTGCCCCCTCCCGCTTGCCCTCTGCTGCCTGCACACCCTCTTCCAGCCGCCTCTCTGCCTCCCTGGCCCAGAAGTGCAGACTCAGCAGCCCCTGGTAACACTTTAACTCTTTGTCCTGCTCTCAGCTCTCCCGGCAAAGGTCAAAGCCAATGAGACTTACAGTTGCACTTGAAACAGAGCCAGAGGAGGAGGGAGGGAGGGATGGCCACCACAGACTGTTCCCCCCTCCCACCGTAGGCTTTGGGTGGCTGTATCTGCTAATTTCTCGTTAAGAGGAAATGAAAGACTTGTGACTTTTCGTTGTGCTGGCCATATCTAGCTTCATGCAACCTCTACTGATAAACATAAATAATTTAGGAGTTACTTCCTCAAATGCCCAAAACGTGGTCTTAATTTCACCAGTGCAAAGCCAGCAAAAAGCTATTACAGACACGAAGTCTCGGTTATCTGTCTTTGAAGTCATTTTGGAAACCTTGGCAACATGCCCTCATACAATTCTTTTTCCTAATAGCCATAGTTTTGCATTGTGTTGTGGGACCACACTGGCTCCAGTTTCAGTGACTTAAGGCAGAAATGAGTTTTAATTTTCTCGAGAACAATTTGGTGCTGCCATTTGCTTACGGCTGAGGGAAGGAACCTGCCCTGGAAGGCCATCAACATCCACATGTGCCATGTACAGGAAAAAGGTCCCCATTTGCCCTTCGAATAACCCGCCACGGCGTTCGATGGGGCTGTGCAGGACGCGAGCACCAGCCGGAGCATTGGCGCTCAGTGACTCGGCGAGGCTGGCGCCAAGGTTTACCTCTCGGCTCAGCGCTCCAGGTCACGCTGGTGTCTCTCCACGTGCTTACGCGCACATGGCAGCAGTGTTTACAAACATGACCCCAGAACTCTTACGGGCAGTTATGAAAGAGCCGGCAGCGAGTGCCACATCCCGCCCGCGAGGATGACCTAGATCGCCAGTGCCGGTGTTGAACAGCAAGACGCTCGTACCGAAACATCAGGCTCTGAGAGCACATCAGACATTTGAGGCAGGTGAATTTGCTCCCAAACTGTTTTGAAATATCATTGCCACCATAAGAGAGTTTTCCATCGTAAGCTAAAAATAGCTACTATTAACTAGCAGGAGTGGCGGGTAAGTGATTCAGCAACTCAAGGGTAGAAGTGACTGTGTTCTTCGGCACTGTAAGTCTGTTTCTGCATTAGAACTGACTCAGAAAGTCCATACAATTTTCAAAGCAGGAAGGAACTGCAAAGCTGGCTTACTTTGGCTAAAAGAAAAGAACACTGCGTGATTGTGTAGTTCCTGACTGACAGTTCCTTTTTTATTCCTTTATTAACATTTGCACTTGGGCACTAATGAATGCTTTGTAGCCAGGTTGTGACCATCCATTTAGGAAAAAGATGCCTTAGTAGTTTCAAATGACACATCTCCATCTACAAAATACGAATACCACTGTATAGCTGACTTGTTTTTTTGACGTGGCCCTTAAGAAAAAAATGCATAGCTGAAATACCCCTTTAGCAAACCAGGCATTATGTGCTCAACTATCAAATGTCCTCATTCTACCTTGATGTAACTTTTTTTAAAATCACTTCTGGATGCAGTAGATGTCTACTTTTAAAAAAATGTGTCCCCTCCTTACCCTTGAAGATCTTCAAAGAAGTATGTCTCATATACCAAACTACTCTAAATCAGTTTCCTTCCTAGAAGTTAGCAGTTTATTGTAAAATGGAAGTAGGTGGTCAGGTGATTAGTTTTTGACAGATTCTAGCGTTTTTAAAGTTTTCTCAGAAATACATGTACGTGGAGGAAGACAGGCTATATAACTGTGACTGGTTGCCAAAGATAAACAGAGCTTTCTTGAAAAAGCTGCTAAACTAGCAAAAATAACCTGTGGATGTTAATAAATCATTTCCAGTTTTTACTTTTGGAGTCAAAGAATTTAATCCGAGCTTTGCAGAAGCCTACTAAATGGTGAAGGATTTTCCCTCCCCCCTCCCCTCCCCCCCAAATGGAAAGATTGACCTTTCAGAAGCCGACAAGATGGTAGAGAGATGGTAGTTCTATTTTATATTTGTTACTATGATACATCTCAGTGTTTGTAAATATCACAATGACAAAGCCCTTAGGAAAGATACACTAGGAGCTTCTCCATGCCTCTTCTCCAAGGCAATTGAATCCCATTTCTGAATAGAAGCTAGTCCATGGTCTTTACCTTTTCCATCCATACTCATGGCAGCTCTGCATTAGAGTTGTTAAAACTCCTGCAGAGTTTTTTCACTGTGTAAACAAAATAAATCAAGAGAGGCCAACATGTGCCCAGTCTGCCCTGGTCACTAACTCATTTCATGTGGTCAGATAGCTCTAACCTGAGCAGGTGAGTGCTCTGCAGGTCAGCCCTTGACCCATCCCTGGGTTTGTTGCATTTGTTGCAGTCAGAATGTGAGCAAATGTGCTTGTGTTGGTTATTGATGTCTTTTCACTGCTGCATGTTCATCACAGTGTTCATTACACTGCATGTAATAGACCTAGAAATAAGAATGGAAGTACTGAAAATAGGTCACTGCTGTTCTTTGTAGCATTTCTCCTGCCTGAGGAAAGCAAATCCACCTTACTGTGAAACTGTACAAGTATGGTCAGACTTGGAGAAAAGTGAATGAGAGCCTTACGAAGTCAAATCTTCTCTAAATTTATACAGCTTTATTCCTGTGTATATCAGTGTACATCTTCTGGAGTCTTTCTCCAGAAGCCCTGAAGCGCTTTTTAAAATGTTCTGAATCAGAAAGTACTGAGGTTTACAAGGACTGCTTTATTAGTATTTATGATGTCTATGGGCTTTACCAGTACATTTAACTTAACCAGTTTAAGATCTATACAAATGATGTGTGTGGTCCATCTTTGACTCAGAGAATCTTCTTATTTTTACCATTTATGATATTTTCTTACATTATATGAAGAACTTCTTTTAGTCACTCACTGAAGAGAATATTAGGAAAGAAATGCTGCTTATGATGAAGATCATTTTGTGCAATGCTTTTAGTTGGGGGTAGGATGGAAGCGAATAGTGTAAGATTACCATTGTATGCTACAGGGTGAATACCGCCATTGTGTCAGTTTAGATGAGTATCTCAAAATAAATACAGACTCTGTCATGGGTTTGTCCTCTAGGTAAAAAAGTAATGGAAATCTTGTTTAACAAGTTCAGCAAAAGGCACACCTAAAGTTTAATTATGTCTTCAGAGGCATGGGTGCAATTCTTACTGAAGAGTTTTACCCAACTACCAGAGAGCAGACTTGGGACTTTTGATTTTTCTTATACTTAAAACATATGCTGGTCAATAATCATGTCAGTTCGTAGTTTCGGGAAAAGAATCCCTTGGCATAATAAACAACTATGCCCAGCCATAGCTTTCTCTGCCACATGTCTGTGTGTAAGAGAGCAAGAGATTATTCACCAATTTATAACTTTCTGCCAGTCCCCATCTGCCCCCTGCCCCCTCCAAACGCCAATCTACAAAAAAAGCAGGGAAAGAGGGAGAATAGATGAAATGGCACCTGTAGTATTTACCTGAGGGATTTTTCTTTGATGTCTCTTGGCGCTGGGAATCTTGGGTGGGATCTGAATTGCGCTACCAAAATTTGCAGCAGTGAATGAGGTGGCAAGAGGACTCTCTGGCCAAGGAGGTTGACAGACAGGGACCATGTTGTTCCTCTGTCTCTCTTACTCATTGCTTTCTCAGCAAAACATGGTTCCTTAACAGACTAACTGCTTATTCTTTTTGTGCACAGAGAAGAAAACATGCAGAACACCTACTGGACAATACTTTAAGTTACGTTAACAACTGCCCACAGCATAAAAAGGCAAGGTAGGAACATGCAACAGGCCTGCAGAATTTCTGCTCAGCACAAACCACAGGCAGAAAATGCTTCCCATCACCCTACTTAAACACAAAACAGGTCCTGTTAATTCAAGAGTCATGAGAACTACAGTGTGTGGCAAAAGAGAACAAAAACTATGAAAAGGAACAAGGAGTATTTTAGATTTTTACAGTGCTGGGGAACGTATGGGGGAAAATGCCGAGAGATGGTTTTAGGAAAGCAAGAAAATCCCGCGTTATAGAGTGAGTTTAAAAAAATAAAAGTTGGCTCAGCCATGCCAGCAACGGCTTTTCTTCACATTCACAGGATTAAACCAGTGAGGTGCTCATGTTTCTTCCCACATCTTTCAGTATTACAAGAAACACTACTGTGCTTTGCCCACCAGCCTGCCTTTGGCCAGAGACAACCTCCAAAGCTTCAAAATACGATGAAACCCCCATTTCTAGAAGCCAAATTATACATCAACAAAAGAGAACAGCCTTTATTATGTAACAGGCATACAGCAGAAACTCTGATTTATGAATTCAATAGAGATACACCAGAAGCAGCAAAATCAGGCCTTCTACTCAAGTTCCACTATCTTGGCAGCTTTTTTTTTTTTTTAAATCTAATTATTTTTTCTTGCTATAAGTCCACGAGTGTGGAGAGAATGGGTGTCTCAAGTGCAGCAAATATCACAAAACTCTGTGTAAAATAATGTTGTGCTCTGGCATACAGTTTTGATGTGGAAAACTGGGGTTTGTTTAATTTTCTGGGGAAGAGTGGTCAGCATCTTCCCTTTGTGAGCCCCTTATGGCCTGTGCAAATTTGCTTGCGCCAGGAAAATTCTCCCCAGGCTATAGTAAATGGAGTTTCCCTGTACCAGTGCACAGCAGTGAGAAAAATGGACAAGTTGTTCCTAAAAGTTCTATGAAATAGCCAGGGAAGAGACAATGTAATCCATCTTCTTTTTCCAGGCCAGATAAATCATAACTGTCACTTGTGACAAACACTTGATAATCTGCTCTAGAAGACCTCTGCTAGTGGAGATTCTGCATTCTTCCAAGTCTTATTGTTTTGATCAACTTTTTTGGTTTTGGACAGATATAGCATTCCAGCTGAGGCGTTGCCATGGCTGAGAAGACAGGTAACTTAATGCCTGACAAAGCCACACAAACAGGACTATAGCCTGATCAAAAATTGCCCATTTTTCTCAAAAGGATTGATATCAACCGTTCAGCTTGATATTCACTGTAACTCCAGCGACTGTGCTCACGATCGTTCCTGCCCTGTGCTGGGTCAGGGCCTCAAAACAGGCAGCACAGGAGGGAGCAGGAAGCAGAGCACAGTGAAAATAGCGTTGGAGGGTGAGCTAAATACCATACATTAAAGGCAGAGGAGGGCTATCAGGAGCTTACCTTCTGCTCTCTAGCACAGTTTAAAGAAGGAGAGTATTTGAAGAAGTAACAGCCAACATATTTCAAATTGCTGAAAAGAAACAAATGCGATTGGGTGTGCTTAATCTAAGGACCTTGCTGTCACAACCTGTTGCTGATGCAGGTTCTTTTGTAAGTAGTAGGCGTTGCTGTGAATTAGGACAAGACCCAGGCTTCTGCTCCTTAGGATACAATCTCTGTGGGCTTTTAAGTCTCATGGTTTTGGATGTAAGCTAGAGGTTGGCTGAATGCATTACTGAGTGTTTATACCTTTCTCTGAGGCATCTGCCCTTTAGCAGACTATGATAAAAACAGTTGTTTGCTCCAGTGGCACTTCTCAGCTGCTGATGGCTGTTTCCCTGTGTGCTCCCTCCTCTGAAGACTTTGCTACAGTAGGTCTGAAAGTACTGCTACCAAAACAGGGTCAAAAAACCCTGTTATTGTGAGGAATGTATACAAAGTTGACCACCTACCCCAAGAAGCTATTTTCTTCATTTGTTTTTGCAACACCCAGAAAGTTGTAGTTGATGCCACCGGCAGCTACTGTGGTCACTTTAACAGTTCTTTCTAAAGTAGTGGCATGAACTGTAAATTATCTAAAAAGAGCAAACCAGTGTAGGGTTGTTTTTTAAAAAGATTAGATTGAAGGAACAGGAAAAAGCACTCTCCTATAGTTCTCTCCTTTTGTTTCTAGTTTTAATATTTAATGAACATGTGATATTGTTTTAAGCTAGTCCTGATGGTCTTGTGAAGTTAATATTTAAAGCAGATGGCTGCAGTGCTTTAATAAGATGGTTACTATAGAAACACAGCACTGTGAATGCAAGAGTTTCTGTAATGCATGGTCTCCTCACTAAACATTTTAAAGACTATTGGTCTACATGTAGCAGGTCCAAAGAGGACTGACCGAGAACTGGAAAAGAAAGATAGTATGCCTGCGTGGCGTATTTACTTCAGATGGGGTCCGCTGAAACCTAACTGGATAGCTAACATTTTTGTGGCTTACTAAAGAGCTGCTTGAAACGACATGAAACATGAGAAGAGAGATAAGAAAAAATATTGATGCAAGAGAGAACTGTGGGCAGGAGACAGATCGTTTCAGTTATCTTTTTTTGGAAGGTGAGTTGGACTCAAACATTAATACAAACAAATTTAAAAGCACAAAACACCCACAAACAGTTAGCTAATATATCCAAATATTTACTTTGCAATCCTTAGGCTTTTTTGTTTACTTCATCCTTGCCTATCTAATGTTGCCTATCAACTCACTCGTTGCAGCCTAATGCATGGGGAAGGACACATCATGCACTTTCAGGGATTTGGGCTTTTTAGTACTGCTTCTGGTTTTCTTTATTCTGCCAAAACTGTTTTAACCTGAAAGTACCTAAATTCCTCTGCATGTGCCAAAGAATTTTACAGGCTACGACACAGACTTTAGAAATTATTTTAAAACATTAATTATATATATGAATATGAGTTTGCACTAAATCAGGATATTCAGGGTGGTAAATGTCAGTCTTTTTGGAAGGGTCACTGGTTCTCCTGTGCAGAACTGGGCAGGAAAGTGCTGCCTCATCTGCCCGTGTCTCTCTCTCCAGGGAATGAAGAAGTAGCTTTCAGCAGTCACAGAGGATGCGTACACCGAGATATAGGTTGTAGAACTGTAGAAACTATGAAGCAAAGGTTTCAAAGCAACAGTAACCTGATGTAAAGATAGCACTTGTGAGAAATAGCCATCCTTTTTTGTAAAATCTGGAACTTGTATCTTGTGGTATAGCTAGCAACAGTGCTGTCCTGGACTAGGTTCAGAGGGAACTGGAGACAGCCTGGGATCTTTCTTTGCTTCATCCTTTCTCTTGTTTCTTTCTGTTCTCCTAAACTCAGCAGGTGGTTGTGCTTGCATGTTCTTTGCTTCCCTTTGCACTTTAAAACACCTAAGCTGGGCAGGTCCAGTTGCAGGGTTTGCCTTTTTTATTAAGTTGAACATCATAATTTAAATAAAAAGAAAGAAGGGGGGAAAGCTGTTAAGAACACTCAACTAGTAGGGTTTTCCTCTACCCCTTGACTTAATTTGTTTCATCGTTTCCTGTTTCTGTATGGTCATATCTGATTCCTCTACAGGCTTTTTCTATGACTTAAAACTTTCAGAGGTAGAAAACCACGTATGATCTAAAACACCTCCCACCTTTCTGCTTTGTCACTGTGGTCCTCACCACTGTCATCCTCTACACACCAGTCAAAGTACATCTTGCCTACTTTGCCCTGTCCTTTAGTTTCTTTCTTGGAAGCGTTCAAATATCATATCTCATCTCAGTCATAAGGCTTAGCCTGGTTATTCCTGGTTGTATTTTTCTCTCTCACCACTGCAAAGTATTACTGTGAGCAGCACTGCCCACAGCTTTGCAAGTTCAGCAAGTCTAGAAGTCAGAGGTATTCCCTGCCCTATTTTACATATTGTCTGCTTTGGTTTAGATGTATTTATAGCGCAGCAGTAGAGCTATAGACAGATACTCTGAAACAGATATCAAGCCCCTATTCATAAGCTCACTGTTTTTCATAATTCTTCAGCGCAGCATTCACGCTCTGTGGATGAGGAAGCTCACCCTCAGACTTACCCTACATGCACCTACACGTACGCTGAACACCCAGGCACAGCACACAAAAGCAGACATAGTATCTGTGTCTCTATTTTCATAACATGAGTATTTTTAGGCATGACAGATATTATGAAGGAACTCTGCCCAGCTGCACTCAGGATGGATGGGGCAGGCTATTTTAGGTTATTACATAGCAGTTCCCAAAAAAGAAAGCTTTGTAGCATGCAGGCAAAAGCTTAGCAGGGAAATCTGTCCCTGGGACACCAGCAAAAGGAGCCCTGGGAAAATGGGTAACCCTGTGGTCTGTGTGTAGATTTATCCCTGGGCCCACTCGGCAGCCTCAGGAGGGCTTGCCTGATGCGTGAGCACCTGTTTCCTGTTCTAGCCTTTTGGCTGCTGCTCCACACAGGACTGTAGTTCTGGCACCGAAAAGCTTTTTTCCCCTTTTCCTTTCATTAACTGTAGACCTGAACACGAGCACTTTTCCACAGTGATGATTAGTTAATCTCACAAATAATGTCATTGACTGCAGGGAGATCACATGTAGTTTTAACTGCTTCCATGTAAGAAACTCACAATACAGCCTTTTGGGAAGAAACACATAACAGAGAGGGGATTCAAAAGCACATTATATATTCTTACAGTGTCTAAGTAGGAGGCCCCTAGCTCAGCTGCAGCCTGAAGACATTTCTGCCCTACATAAATAGCACATAAATTTTTTTCCTGTATAGTATGTTAATTATTTGTAAGTGCGAGTTCTGGGTAGAAATGCAAAACTCAGGACCCCACCAAGTGAGACAGTGTAAAGTTGAGAAAATCCTTGCACCCTAGAGCTTAAAATACTGCTTTTAGAGTAGAATACCAGATTCATAAGAGGCAGAGAGCTCTTTGTAGGAAGATAATAATGGGAAAAAAAAACCCCAAACCCAGGTTTAGTATGACTTGCAATAGTAACATTTTGCCACTTGTCTTGCGGTGCAGTGGTTTATCGTTCACATGAACAGAAGCAGCAAAAAAGACTGGTGATCACAACCTCTGGGAGTGCTGCTGTTGCGATTATCTCATAGTGCTATCTGCGTTACTCTAAAGGGCTGGAAATCTTTTACGTTGATGCAGTCATAATTAAATGTGATCCCATTGCAGTCAGTGAAGCTATTTGTGGAATTAACTAATCACCGGTATGAGTAAGGGGCTCATAAGTCAGCCAGTAGTTACTGTGGGAAACCTCTGTGGGTTAAACTGAAAGCTGTTGAGAAATGTTGATATTTAAATGGCAGACACTAGCTCGAGAACATGGGGAATAAGAAACTCTTGCTTCTAATGTTTCCTGGCACATGACAGTTTTGATAAAGGGATTACTCTAAACAAAATTCTCAGTCTCAAGTACGTTCATAGCTTTAATTAGACCAAGCGTAGATGGAAATTTACAGTCTGCTTAACCTTCTATTTAAATCTCTCTGATATGTTCCCTTTGCACACCTGTTTGAAATAAAGTGTGAGTGGAAAGTATAACCTCGTGGTGCTCCTTTGGGCTTTCATTATACAAGATAGGTGGCTGTGTCTGGGTAAGTTGTCTCAGTTACTTAGTATTTAGAGTAATTTTTTTACGAGACAACTGGGATCTGTGTGTGGAGAACGCTTGTTAGGGGTGCAGTGGGCAACTGCAAGTCAGGGCCTACAAGAGGATGTGGTAACCTAAGTAGTGTGAAGACTGTCCAGTCGCTAAGTCTCATAAATTGCCATGATAATATGCAACTAATATATAATCCTGTCCCAGTTCTGTCTGTAAAGTATATTTTCTTAAGTAAAAATACACTGCTCACTCTTCTAAAACCAAAAATTTGAATGTTACAAGCTAAGGAGGTCACTTCGGAGAGGCAGAACCTACCCTCCTAGGTGAAAGTGTGAACAGCAAGTTTTAAATGCGATTTCACATTAGTTTTGCAATATGTTCTGTGTTTGCTAAAGCAGGTCTTACATTTGTTTAATCTTGAAAAAACTGTATGTTCATGAGCTGAAGATCCTTACTACAAAATAAAAATTCACCGTTTTGTGGTAAAATTAAAGGCCTAAAGTGGCATCTGACAGATTATGGCATCGCAAAGATTACGCAGCTGTACCCACCACACCTACCAGCCTGACCGAGGAGACCACAACCCACGAGCTGTGCTCTAAATTACAGGCATTGCACATGTGCTGACACTCTTTCTGTATACATAAATTCTGAAAAGACCTTCTCACAAGAAGATGTAACCACATGAGAAGACTCTTGATTTATTAAAAAAAAAAAAAAGCACGCTCCTTAAGCCCCCACCCCACCCCACCCCCCGCACCCCCATAAAAATGCTGCTTTTTCAAACTTAATGCTAAACCCACTGAAGTGACTGAAACAAATCTGATTTCGGTGATCTTGGGATCAAATCGTTATGTTTGATTAAGTAAATGTTGCTCAAGTGTAAGGATATGAAGAAATGCATTGACTTTTCATTAGAAAGCTCACACCTGAATTGTGTCTGTAATGAGGGAGGTAAGCCCACCGACCTTTGGGATCAAATTTTCTAACAATTTGTATTTTAGCAGCAAGCTTGCCTAGATGCTGAGTATTCTTTTCTCTCTGCCTGCTGACTTCCCTTCTCCCCCTTCTCCCTCCCTGTTATTTACTCTGTTCTTTTCCTATCGGTACGTGCCACTGTACTGTACATTGTGCAGTTACATTACCATTTATCTGATGGAGCTGAAAGCCTAGATCTTTCTCTGTAACTTTTGTGAGCCAAACTTTAAAAGCTTCTCCCTCTCCTCCCCCTCCCAGATCCCTTCAGGGAAGAAGCAATATGAACAAGAATATGCACAGATCTCTCAAGAATACAAATTATGTTCTGAACAGAAAGTTGGCTCATGCATGTCAATTACTTGTTATAAAGAATAAAACGTTCACCTATAGTTAACCTTTAGAGGGAATGGAAAAAATAAAGTTATTGCTTGCTATATGCTATTTACTAAAGTGGCAACTGGCAGGATGAACTGTAGAGGGGAAAAAAAAAGTTGCTCCAGAGGATTCTGGGAGAGTAATTTAGAGCCAGCGGAGAGAGAAAAAGTCTCACAGCAAAAGACAAAATTGATTTGTTGCCAGGGTGTGCAACATGGGAAGAAGAGACATGCTCAGCAGTGGTGCTTAATTGTCCTTTTTATACTCTCTGCACTGTCTGTAGTCAGGCAAAAAAAGAGCCCAGTCCTGAGTCAACGAATGCAAACGCAGAGGAGTTTTGGCCTGTCTGATCCAATGGCCCTGCTTAAAGCTCATTGCTCATATGTGTTAATAAAACACCTGTGGTTTCGGTCACTAGGAGATGTGCCACGGGTTATTTACTTCAGAGAAAGCTTGTTTCTGGTGTATCTATTAGTATGTGCCTTTTCAAAATGCTTTTGCTTCTTCGTTGAAGAGGATCTATTAATGCAAGTTGCGTTTGAGGCTTGCTTTATTTATTTATGTATTGTGGATTTTTGACCTCTATTGCGGCTTATTCAGGAGAAGATTGCTTTGGCCTGTAGTGGCACAATTGTCAATCTGCTGCTTTCCTTAGAAAGGATTCGTGTATTCCATGACATACTAAGGTAAACACCTGGAAAGGCAATAATTAGGAGGGTAGGGGGAACAGAAGTTGCCTGGCCAGTAGTAAAAGCATCAGAGCTGTTGAAGAAGGTAGTGAAACATGCTGCCAACAGAAATCAGATAAACCTTTTTTGTTAAGATGCATAAATACAATTAGAGTAGCTAAGTTTGAAACTTTTTTTGCCCAATGTTCATGAGAAACTGAAGTGCACTCAGTTCTCCCCATGACTTGAACCCATACTGCTCCACAGTGCCAGGGAGAACAGACTCACACCCTTCACTGTGAAGTGTTGTGCTTTAGACCTCTTCATACATGGCAAGGTCCAAAACATCCGCTACAGTTAAGTTGATAAAATAAACTTCTTAGGTCACACTGTAAGCTACAAATTAATAGTAATTTTTAAATTTGTTTTTTTTTAAATTAAGAATAGTAATATTATTTGCTTGGGATCTCTCTGGTGCCTGTGTACAGGTATAAAATCTGGCTTAATAACAAAGCCAAAGGCTTCTCTGTTCGCAGTTCAGACCCAAGTGGGAAGTTGACATGTGAGGTTATTTAGTAGTCTAGATCCTGATCCGATGATGTGTGCCTCAAAAGGCACGAGGAGTAGTTCAGTCCCACACTTGCTGTCACATTCCTGAGAGAGAGAGGCTGCTGCTTAACTGTAATATTACCCATGGCAGCGGTCAGGTGATGGGAATGTGGCTGGGGTTGCACAGGTCTTTATATTACTCTTTACTTCTGGTCACCTTCTGGAGGTGAAAGCAGAGCACTTGATCCAGTCATGCAGCTAGACCATGGGGATATCAAGGGATGCAGGATCATGCGATAAGTTATTCCTGGTTTGTTTGGAGTGGAAGGTGTTAAACAAGGGCATTTCCTTCTTCGGGAAATGGGTACTTGCAATAGAAAGTTATTTTTAGTCACTCCGTGCTCCAGGAGTTGATACATAGAGCCCTGACCTGTCTGCTGATAACGCATTACCTCATATGCAGCTCCACTGTTGACGTGCGCTCCACTATGTCCTTGCTTGAACCTGGCAGGCACTGTGTGGTACAGTTGTCATGGCATTGTTTGAAGGATTAAACTGCAGCAATGAGGTTGCTGCCTGTTCAAACCCACACAGAAATGCCAAACAAACTCTCAGCACCAACATACCTTAGCAGTAACTCACGAGGGGACAGGCTCACATCTATGTTATAGCAGAAATATCTGGAATGGTACCATTTCATGGCAGCATAGGTAACACAGTCTCATTGTGCTAATGCCTTTGTTCAGACCTTGAGCCAAAACTCAACCGGTGTGGTTCTGCTGAAATGAGTGGAGCTACCTGGATCTACAGCAATGCCACATCTGCCCTTTTCTCCTCCCTTTCTTGCAAAATTACCAGATTTTTTTTGGTCGAAGCAAACAGGGCATCCTCGGCAAGCGTTCAGTCTCCTTAGAAAGCTGGTCATGAACAGCCAACGACTACCCAACAGGCTTCCTTCCTCCTCTCTGACAGGTTTTTGCTGCTGCCAGCACAGTGCCACATCCATCTGGACAGCCAGACGAGTCGCTCCCTTCGGAGGCGGCCCAGTTGCCTTTCCATGAATTGGCGCGGGGATGGCGTGGCGGCGTGCCGATCGGCTGGAAGCCTTCCGCCAGGAGTACGCGCGTCACCTCTGTGGCACGCTTGACATCCTTGGCCCGAGGCCCATGGCCTGCAGTCCTGAGTCAATGCTCAAACTAGGTTTGTCACCCAGCTGACAGTGTAGTGACCTTACTCCGTGACACAGATTCGGTTCCATGGGTCACAGGAAAGATATCGTATAAGCCATTTGATCGTTTTGAATGGGATGTTCATTGCAGCTATTACGAACTAGCTAGATGGGTATATTCATCCTCACGTGTATTTTTGCCTGCATAGTCACTAGACACCTTTCTCTCATCATGTCCATCACTATTACCATTTGGTTACACCATGCTAGCTCAAGAAGTAGGTAAGAGCAACAATCTTCATTCACAGAAAGATAAACCTCACAATTTTGTTAGTGGTATGGCTTTAAAAGGAAAAAAAACCCAGAAAGTCTTATTTCTTTATCGTCTCCTTTCTTGGCTATATAAACTTTGGTTCACCTCTCGCTTGCTCTGTTCACTTTCTATAAGCTGAAAAGCATCACTGCTTTATTTCAAAACTTGCTTTCATAAGCTTTTTCTTCCACTATATCCAGAACTTCTTTTTTCATATCTAGCCTTCTCCATTTCACATTCTCACTCATCTATTCTTGCCCTCCTTTATGATCCTTCCTTTTATCTCACTGCTTTTCTTTCCATACCCAAAGAACGCCAGACATCTGATTTCTCTAATCTAACCAAGGTCTGCATCTGTATCTGGATACATACAGCACTCTTCTTACTTAATTCTTTGCAGCGCGCTTGCTCCTAAAGCACCTACATATTTTCTGCTTGTGTGACTACTGCTTCTCTTCATATCCTTCAAACTTCTCTCTTCAGTTCCTGACACCAAACTTTGCAACTACCTTCAACTGTTTCTGAAACAGTTCCCTTCCTAAATTAAAAATTAGGAAGGGACTTCCTCTAACGTGCTCCCAGTTTCCAGTCCCTTTTCATTCTGAGGTTCTCCAGCCTTTCACGTCTGTCACTTTACTGTGTGTTAAATGATTCGCTGCGAAAACTTGTTGACTGGTGCAAAATTCCTACCCTGCAGTTGCATGACTTAACATGCATTAAAACAAACCAGAATTTTTCTAAACTGCACCACCTCTCTGCCCTGCCCCTTTCTGAACCACTGCTCTGGGTGCAGTCTAACACTTCTGATTTGCTTTCCCCAAAACATCAGTTACCAAGTTTCTCTCCACAAAAGACAAGAAAGCTATCCACAGTACTGTCCTCTGGCCAGTCCCAAACTGCAGTAAGTCTATTGCTTGAAAAAGGCTTGCTTGGTTTTACTTCTTACCTTCTCACCTCTTTCTATGAACCCAAATAGAGAGTGTCTTCCATGAATCTGTTCCAGTTGCCTCCAGAGGAGCTCCTCACATAATCTCTGCTGACCTTGCAGGGTCCAGGAGTCAATTTCTGTCCAGGCTTGTGTGAAAATTACCCTTCTCTGTTGTCTCCTCTCCACTTCCACTTCTTACGGATGGTGTTCCCTGGTGTCCTCTAACTTGTGGTGAAGGTGCTATGTCTGACAGCTTTCTGCTCTTTGGTTTGAATAGATTTCTTTTACTCATTAATACCAGCAACTGTTCTGCTCACTATCACAAGCTACTGCCGTCATACATCCCTCTTGTGACTAGAAAAATATATGTTACAGTTTCCCAGCAGAATGAATAATATGTGATGATACCATGGATATGCGCTTGTCCATCCCCCACAAAGAGAGTCTGAGTCAACTGGTTGGTTTCAGCCATGTGCGATAGATTTAGTGCTCCAACTGTTGTGAAGATTGGAAGCTGGGTAAAGGAGACAAACCCTGTAAACATCCCTAGTGAGGGAACAACAAATGCATAACTTCACATGTTACTAAATGCCAGAGAACGCTCATGGGAGCGCGCCCTTATATGTGTTCCTGCCACGGGAAAAGCTTCTGCTGAAACTCACAGTCGCCCAAAAAAGCAAACCCATGGGACTCTCAGGCTTCCTGAGGCTTGCTGCTCCCAGAACTATCTGCTTGGAAAGCATGACATGGGTCCCAAATCAGAAACAGTTCCCACTCCAGTCAGAAGCATTTAGAATTTGCATTTCAGCTCAGGAGTAACAAAAACTAGTTCACACCACTGTGTTCTTAAAGCTGAAAATACAAGTAACAGTACTGAAACCCCTCGTGTAATTGCATGGCCTGGAAAGATGTTGTTTCTTAGGTTAGTGTTCAGGTCTAAAAAGCTCTGTACGTAATTCAGGATAGTCACAGGTATGTACCAATTCTGGAGGAATCATCAGCCTGTTGGGGTTATTGATGTACTGACTCTCATGTCATAGCATTTCTACATCGCCATCGATGAGGATTTTGTATAACCTGCTCACTGCAGAATAACCTACTCCAATGAGTTGGAGGTAGAGCTTTATGAGATCCTAATACAGGTATTTATTTAGTAGAAACTGCAAGACAAACTGTGAAGTTTTGAGGAAATCTCAGACTACATAGTAATCGTAGAGAAATAACTACCATAAAAGGCAAGAAAAAATTATTTTAGATAATGCTAAAGTGATTTAGAATAACCTATGCAAGGCTAGAGGGGAGAAGGAAAGCACATGGCTGAAAACCCTGGGGAATATTCTGGCTTGCTCACAGCGTCACGCTCACTAATACAGTTACTCACATTTCTATATATAGCTCTGTGTATCCCAAAGATTGTCAAGGTGTTCTGTATAGTTTATATAAATAAAACCCCAACATGTAAAGATCACTTCTTTCACTCCCTGCCCTCTCCTTACTCTGAACAAAAATGTAGTTAACTATTTCAGAGGAAGACAGATTTTTGTGCCTGTAAATCAAGCTACCTTGTCCTTCTGTGTTGAGGGTTTGGTCCTAACATGAGGGGAAAGTGGTTTTACATATGGAAATGTGAGCCCTACTTCCTGCAGCATTTGGCTTTTCCTTGTAACTGAGTTTATTTACCTGCCCAGGAAGGGAGGTCTAGTGTCGCGGCTCAAGGTGGAATTGCTACTGCACTTTTTCTGCATAACTCTTTGACCTCAGCTTCATGGCGCTGATTCTGGCGACTGTCCACATATTGATGGGATCTTGCGGAGGTCAGTGGCAGTTCCACAAACTATGTATGGGACTGCTGGTTGAATGCCGGAGACGGGTGTTTTGGAGAGCTGGCCACCAAAACACCAGCAGCACACAGCAGAGCACAGGGTACCTGGCAGGAGAGTTGCATTTGCAAGCGTCTAAACCGTGCGTATTGTGGTCACCAAACCTGCGTACCTGACTTACGGTAAAACAGACCCTAGGGACCATCTCTCCAGGGTCATTTAGATGTCTAGAGAGTCAGGTACATACTTTTTTAACTCCCATGAAGATTCTAATTATGTTAACTACCAAAACGATTTTGTAAACCGTCAGGAGGTGAGGTGTCCATCTGCATGTCTGTGTGCTTAAACATCATTGCACGTTTTGGCCTTTCTTTTGCTCATTTCGTCAGTCTCATACTCAAGTTTTGTTAATGTTTCCCAAGCAGTTGCTGGGAAGAACAAGGTCACCTGCAGGGTGGGCCCTGTGCCACACCATAGCCCCTTCCTCGCCTCGGCAGGAATAAACACAGCTTCCCCGCCGTGTCCCTGTGCATCGCGGGAGCTCGACCAGGAGCCTGGCTGCGCGTGGAGCAGAGAGTTGCTTCCTCAGCATGTTCCTATCGGGCAGCTGGCTCGGGCCCAGCGAGGAGGCTGCCTCCAAAGCACGTGGATGCGCATGCAGCTTTTTCCAGCACAGCAAAGCCGTTCCTCTCCGAGTCCAGAGATCAAGGTCCTCACAAGGAACCAACTCCTTTCTCCCTTGGGGATTTGTCCACTCTGCCTTCAGGAAAACTCTTTATGTGCTTGAAAGTTTCACAGCAATTATTCCCAAGCTTAGACAACAATGAACACACATGCGGCGGAGTAACAGTGAAAGCAGTTCCTCAGCATTTCATGTACGCACAGAGCTCGTGTTAGTCACGTACAACAGCTCGATAAAAATCCAGCCTGTTGCTTCACAGTCTCCGATCAACATGGAAATGGTTCCGTTGCCCACTTTGCAGCAGTCACCTCACGATTGCGTTCTTCTCCTGCATTTGCTGGTTTTCCCCATTACACAACCCAGTTAGCTATTTTTCCTGAATTAAAGTTACTCCAATTCCTTGCATGTTTCCGTGATTACACCATGATTTAGCTATGATGTAATTAAGAGCTCTGCCCATTTGGCACCATGTGTGCTTTCTGGAGTAACACAGTACTCTGCACTCCTGCTTGGTGCCTTCTGGTTTCCAAGCAAGGCCGTGGGAGGACACACGCTCAGCTGAGCAGCAGAACCCAGAGGGTTTCCTCACTGAGACCTAACCTTCTTGGCTTCACAGAAAATCTGTTTATTCACAGATCGAATACCCAAAGTACTTTTGGGGCAACAGAAACAGAGCTCTTGCGCTTAAGCATATTTCCTCCTTTTTCACGATAATTAAAAGTTGCCTGGAACAACCCGCCTTCCCCCATATTGCCCCCCCTCCTGCACGACTTCCTCCTGGTTTGTACCTTCCCAGCAATGCAGGCAGCCATCAGGGTGTGCAGGAAGAAAGGGACAACCACCCTTGGTATTTTCTTCAGACAAAACTGTTCCTGAAGTGCTCTTTCCTTAGCGTGTTCGTTATTGTTGTCCATAAGATAATGAAAGGAAAAACGTGCCTATGTTAACTTGTCGAGGGAAGGAAGCAGGGCAAGAGGCTTGTTTTTAATTAGTCATTTTGTGAACATTTCAGCAAGGACAGAGTCTGCTGCCAAACAGCATCTCAATTAGCCTGTCTCTGTGGGCGGACCTTGCTCGGGCTGATCTGTGGCTTACAAAGGTAGCAGAGGGAGAAGATGCAGAAAGGATTTGTTCACTTTTTTTACCCCCTCCCTCCCTTTTGTGTTGCTAGGAGAGGAGACCAGTACAGTGGGTGGCATCTAACTGGGACCAGTGACCCAGTTCAGTAAACCTGATTGGCTTCTGTGGGACTGAGTTGGGCTGTGCAGAAGAGCAGGCTGGGACCCCACCAGCCACAGAGCAAGAAGCTGTTTCTAGTGCTTTGTTAGGGAAGAGAGGAGAAACACGAAACAGCAAGACAAGGAAGGATCTGAGAAAGTACAAAGACATGCAAACCCAGACAGCAGTTTGTGTCACTGACCAGTATTTCTTTGCAAATACCACTGTACTTATCAAGTTCTCCAAACTTGGAGGGTGTGTTGGGGGGTTGGGGGGGGAACTGAAAGGGAGGAATATTTTTTGCTTCAGAAAAAGTTTACAAAGAATAATTTTTCCTGGGGAAAACAAGGTAGTGTGCATCCAGGCTTCAGAAAACACAGGATTTTTTATCACACAGGATATTTTAAAGGTTTTAGCGGTTTTGTCATACGGCAAAACAGTTTTGCATCGCTGAAACTCCCCGAGTGCAGTAGCATTTCTCAGTATGTTAATTGTCAGATAACGCAGCCGGTAGCTTCTGCTCAGGAGAGGGGGGTGGCAGTGAAGAGATTAAAATGATGATTCAATCAGGAGACTCAAAAATCTGCCTAGTGACAACTTTTCTTTTTTTTTTTAAAGACTCAGGCTCTGTGGCATAGTTACAAAGGAGGAGCCTTAATTAAAATTAGCAGGCAGATGAAGCGTTTGAATGGGCATCTTTCAATTCTTTTCCCTTTCAGCTCACAGTAAACCCTCTTCTCCTTTTCTGTCTGTTCTCACAAGAGCTTAAGATTGCTTCAGCAGTTTCGCTTGTCCATTTTCTTTCCATCACAAAAAAAATCCTTTAAATTATACTCTCTCCAGAATGCGATGCAAATAACTTGCATTTCTATGATTCCTTTCAGCCAGGAGCGATTTAAGAGGCAGTTCTGTTTCTTATCAGCCTGTGACTTAGTCTGTATATCACTCACTATCCCCTGTTACAGCTTGTGAAACAGGCACAAAAATTAACTTAAGGTCTGCATCGTGATTAGCTTTTGCTGAGCGTCCATAACAGAAGTTACATGTGGTTTATTTGCAAGTTTATCAGATCAGAACAGAAATGTTGTTCAGCTCTGGCTCCAGCTGCTTCTGTTTCTGACACCTGTTGACAGTTAGGGATAAAATTTCCTGCACTAGGAAAGGCGAGCAAAAACTCTAAACAGTGGAGATCATAAAGCTAAAATAAGCTGTGGAGCATTCATATATATGTATATAAAAAAATATGCAAGATTCTACTGTCAGTGGCAAAAATCATGTCGTACTTGCATGAGTTCAGACCTAGGTGTTATAAATGAGGGTAATCAACAATTTAATTTGCACCCTCTATTTCACTACGCATTAATCATGCAGGAAAGCAGGCAAAACTCCATTGCCTGCTTTCAACAGAGAAATGAAATGGGTTTGGGTTTTCTTATTAACAGTGTCACTTCCTTAAATGAAATTGTCCTGACAGGGCACATATCAAAGAAAGTGCGTACTCTTGAGTAAGTGACAACATGTAAAGGACAGACTGATGAGTATCATATTCTGATTATCATCTTCGTACAGTTAAACAGCACAAAGCCAGGTAGGCTTTGGCTTTTAAGTCTGTTACATTCCTGGATTTTGAAAGAGCTTTCAGCTCAGCAACTTGCTCTGTGTGTATTTTGCCAGGCAGAGCAAGCCGGTTTGCTTCATTTCTTGCTAGGGTTTGGAATTAAAATGTAGATTCAAAGCAGATGGAGATGTTTCTGCAGCAGCTGAATAGAAACACAGAAATTGAGAAAACTCCCTCCTCCCCCCCCAAACAAAGTCAGCTATCATCTCATTCTGACAAAGGCCTATTCTTCTGCAGACCACATAAAATTATCTATCTGGTGAAGATCTGAATTTATGTACTATCGGGGCTTTTTGTGAAGTGCTGGTGAGCCCTTCAGCCAGCAGCAGCCGCATTGCTCGCAACGTCGCTATTACACAGGAGCAGGGCGACCTCTGTTTAGGAACTCCTTGAACGCTTGTTTTACATACAAAAAGAGGGGAAAACAAAACTATAAGAACCAAAAATCAGTGAAGCAGAAAATGCCTTCCTAGGTGGCCGGTACCTCATTGGCATTCAATCTAACCTGTTCTGCACTGGAGCAGCACAACAAAGCCATCCTGCTGGATTAGAGGTTAGTAAGTACAGACAGCTGGTCTCCCCCTGGATCTCTCCCCGACACTGACCTTGCGCAGGGAATCCCTCCCTCCTTTATCCTTAGATAAACTCCCATCGTCCCTGAAACTGGAATAACTGTGCCATCTCACAGTCACATTGCTTCGGCATCTGTCACGCTTCATTGTGAGCCACCTTTGTTTTCAGCAGGGAGTTTCAAGTCGTTACCTGCCTAAAACAGGATTTATTCTATGCGTTAGTGACTCTGAGGGTTTTCTTAACCCAGGCACAGGAAGATTTCCTGTATTTGCATTTTTCTCTTCTTCTCTGTTAAATAAACATTTCATCAGATGATGATACAAAAAAACCTCATTCCATCCTTCTTTCTCTAAAAAAAGAGGAGTTTCAAATCTGAATGCTGGTCCCTGCCATTCCACCCGGTGGGTGCGTTTTCCTTCTACAAACTTTGGACACATGCCCCCTGCCATCCCATCTCTTTTTCTTCCAGTCTTTTCAGTGTAATTGATCTCAGCTGTGATACTATGTATTTTCTCCTTCCGCAGGCAAAACATCTTCCCCCAAGCAGTTTCTGTCTGTTCTTTCCCTCCCTCCCTAAATAATAGCTTACCTTTTAGGAAAACACAACTGCCTCCCCCTGTGATACTGTCCTTATCTCCTCCATGCACAGCAAGAACAAGAATTTCTGCTTGAGAAAACACCCATAAGCTCAAGGAGAGAAAAGGTCAACTGTGACAATGATTATGAATTTCTGTAACTCCTTTTTCTCCTAATCTAGAAAGATTCACATTTATGTTTGAACTGCAGAACTAGAGTTTACCCTTGCAAAAACAATAATCTTGCTACACCTCTTGTATCACCTACTACAAGGTGAAGATACTGCTCTTCATTGTGACAAAGGTTTGTTTTTCTGGATTGCTAAAATGCCATTTAAAGCTAAGAAATAATCCCTTTCCCTCACCCCTAAAGATAGCCAAGAAAAATCTTAGGACTGTCTGAAAATTGTGAAGAACAAAAGAAAAAGGAATATAGAACTTTTTCTGTAGGACAAAAAGTATAAGCATGAAATTTGCCTAGATTTTCTCCCTTCCTCAGCAGCTCTCAAATACAACTCATGTTGAAATGAAAACAGTAAAAACAACCAGCTGTGAGGACTGTGGAACCAAGGAAAGAAAGAAATTTCTGCCCATCTATTACGATTCAGTTTCCTGCTGGAAAGCATTTTGCAATTCTGCTGTTAAGACAGACACTGACCATGGACCAAAGCCATATGGGATATGAAAATACATACATTTCTGGGTATAGGGTGTCTTTTAGAAACATCCCTCTTATCTAAGACCTTACAGTGTCATTTTGACTTCCATGGGCTTTGACTCAAGCGCTCAGATGCTAAATTGTCATGAGCAGAAATGCAGCAACACAGATGAGTGGAATTTTTGAATATGCATTCAGGAGCAACATAGTACAGGGCAGGAAGCTCTAATGCGACTACTTTGTGCATTTTAAAATCACCAAAGAGTTTAAGTGAAGAAACACAGTTTCTCGTTTGTCATCTGGAATGACTTTAACTAAGCTTTGTGTCATGACTAAAAGATACAAGTGAGGGAATTGTGTAAGTCTTCCCAGCAGATGATCTCTTTGACAGCATAACTTTGTCAAATGCCCTTTCTAACTGTAACACTGAAAGAGAAAGCTGATGATCTTTGCTCTTTGAAGGTGTCAGGTACTTAATAATATCCGTCTTCTTTTCTTCATTCAGATATCAAAAATCTTTTTTTTTTTTGCCTTTGAGAATACAAGAAATACAGAAACTAGACTTCAAAATTTAAGTGGTTGGGTTTGGGGGTTTTTTTAATAAAAAAAAAAAGGCTCGCAGAAGAGTTTCCCTTCAAGCAAAAAATACAAAGAATGCAAATAAACATTGTCAAGCAATGAAAGACTCAGTATTACAAAAGAAGAGCACTGTGGGAGTTACTGGGGCATGACCAATATAAAAAATACCACGACTGACTACTTTTCCTGTTATTGAAAGTAGCACCTCTAAGTTACTAGAATCTAATGTTTCTGTGTAAAATCTGGTCTCTGGGGTAGTCAGTGTCAGCTTTCCTGTCCATTGCAATGGATGCAAAAGTTAATGTTCCTCTTTTCCACGCATAGTACATGTAAATAGAGTAACAAATCACTTCGCACTTACTTAAGCAGTTGTACCTAAAACTAAACCTAAATGATGATACGGCCACAAATGAGTATAAAAGTTAACAACAGATGTTACAGCTGCTCCTCTTTACAGTCTGCTTATTGAAAACCCACGAAAAGTAAAATCAACAGCGTTCATCTAAAACTTAATGCTATAGCTATTTCTTTTACAATTTCTATGAATAGTTCATTCCTGAACTACTGGTCAGAGGAAAAAAAAAAAACAAACCACAACCTATACCCTGTACTATGTGCTTTACACGTTGCCATGCCAAGCTGTACATGGCATGTGGCCCATGGACACTGTTCTACAGACAAGTGAGCTGTGATTTGAACAGGCAGATGCTGCACAGCCTCCCATTTCTCATGTCAGGTCCAAAGTCTCCTAAGTACTCAAACGAAGAACTGTGCATAGATACAAACGTAGTCCCTACCAGGTGCCCTAAGGGGAGCCAAAGGTGGGAATAGCATTTTGCAAGCTGCATTCCCTGGGGATGGAAAAGGTGCTGAGGTTTCCCATTTGCATCACTGAGATGTGGTAATAGTCTGGCCACCTTAAGTCCTTCAAGGAGAGTTACTGTTCAGCATAACATGCATTAGTTACGATCTTCATGTCTTCACATGTGATACACAAATCTGCTCTTAAAAGATAATGTTGGCAGTACCTGCCTTAATTAATCTGGGTCTATTATAAATATGTATTTCTAGCTTTAACAGAGAGAGGTAACAGCGAGTAATTAAAGTGCTTACAAAATGTATTTCCCTAAATTTTGCACACTGTTACATATGGGCTACTGTAATGCTCTCTGAATCTGTGTCTGTGGTGGTGACCTGTATGAGCAAAATAACTGTCGAAGGCTGATGCCCTGTTTCAGCTGGAACGTAAAACGAAGGCTAAGTGGTGTCATGTGCAAGCTCCGATACCATTCAGTAACCCACTGCTGGCTGCGGGGAGTAGGAGGGCTCCCCAGAGACAGTTAGCCTCAAAGAAATGGCTTCATAAATCCTACAGTTGGTGTCTCGGGTCAAATGAGCATGTCTCCTGGCACCAGGCTAGATCAAAAGAGAGGATTTCAGTGCAAGTCAGCAGGATCAGGGAAACATACAGAGTTGCTGTGCACCGGGAGATACAGACGGTCATGTGGGCAAGTTCCTGTAAAGACTGATTTGAATCAAAGTTTTTTCAGTTACTTGGAAATGAGTGCCATAGTTGCAAAGCTAGAGCTTAAACTTCCAATTAAGAAGGAAGGCTTTTCTCATCAGCCATATCTGGAGAAATTACCTTCATTCTCCTGCTTTTTTGGGGCCCTTGAATCACTATTACAACACAGTGAGCACAGAAGACAAAATGCTACAATCATTTCAGCTGGAATTTCATTACAATCCTCCTGTGACTCCGTTGCACACACTGGTATTCTGTATGTATCCTTGTGGGGTTTTTTTAAACAAAAGCTTTTTATAACCAATAAAAATAGTGGTAACTTTTAGTTCCACAGTCAATGCAAACTATGCAGTAAGTTCCTAGCTGACCTGAGCAAGGGGGAAGCCTTCTGTAATAAACACCCAGTGAAGGTCACTACGTGCCAACCCCTGGGGACAGGCTAACCCCAGCGGGCGTGTCGCGAGCATCCCAGCAAGGGGAGACTCGGAAGTCCAGGTCAGTTGGCAATCCTCAGTAATTTAATCTCCCAAAACTACTGCCAGTGTTTGTACTCATCAAAGTCTTTAGCTGTAGTCCCTAGTTGCTGCGCTGCCTTCCTCCAGCTTCAACTTCCTGCAGCTCTGTGGAGTGCATTCCCCATCCACTTCCTCTTGTTAACCTTGTCATGGAAAATCTCTTGAAACCTCTCTCTCTCTTCCTTGCTGCTATCTGAAGTGCACCGATCTTTCCTCCAACACAAATACAATCTGAGACAACAAACAGAGGGAGAGTTATTACTGCTGACCGCATATTTTAATCTTTTGTAGCAATTTCCTTTGTAATCCTGATCGAGCTTTTCAGTATTCGCTAGAATGCAGGCTCTCCCCAACGGGTCTCTTTTAAAAGGGACTGCAAATGCTTGAGCTTTTTATTTCCCTCCTCACAATCTACAGCAATAGCAGTGCTTACTCCAGTTATTTGCACGATAGCCTGTTTGATCAAATCAGGATTTTAAACCTGACATCAAAGAAGCCTCTCATATCATGGAAGTTTTATTCTTTTGCAAGGCTATGTATATTGTTATAAAGCAGTTCCTCAGCCATTAGCCCGCAACACCAAACTGGTTTTAGCTTAATCTCCGGGTCTTTTCTCAAACTCACTGTCAGCAGCAGCACCACTAGAGTTAAAGTGTTTTGGGTTTCTGTTTTAGTTTTAACATCTTTTTGCTGATTTCTGAGTATCTTGTTTTACAATAGCCTCCTTCAGGCAACAGAGTCGAGAGAAAAATTTAATCTTCAGAGAGCATAACAAAAGAAATCAGCCTTAGTTACCAAAAGATCATTAAGTAGTAGCAGCTGTTTTTAAGACATTGAATTTTTTCAATGAAGCCAGAAAAACTAAAGCATAAACTACGACTTTGTACTGCCTGATTATATTGCAGTGTAAGAGGAAGTGGGACAGGAGGAAAAAGAGCAAACAAATATTTAACATCAGAGCAGCCAGCATCCTGATCATAAAAGTCATCTGTCATAAGCTTTTGACAGCTCTGAAGAAATCCCTGTCTCCACACCTCCAGGAACAGGGTCTGGGGCAGGGAGCTCAGATGGGGAGAGGTTGGGAGCTGCTGGGATCCCCGTGGGTTTCCAGGACGGGATGGGGCCCTGCGGGGCAGTGCTGACACATGCCCTGTGATGCTCCCGTGCCCCAGGCCCACGTGCCAGGCCTGAAGAGAGAGAGGAGCATGGTTTTGCTGGGACCAGCCAGTGGTAGGACCTTAACGGTGCCAAAGGGAAGGTAAGAAACAGGATGGGCTGGGAGGCACCAGCACCCTGAACACAGACTCTGAACAGCTTCGTGCCATAATTTCTCTGAAGGATGCGGCATGCTGCAGAGTTGATGCACAGCAGTATAGGAACACACATCCAGTCTCTAGTGCTCACCTCATCTGCTATAGTCCGCCACACGCTTTTTTAAAGGTTCACTGCAGGTACTCCAGAATGTTTTTTTTTTCTTTCTGCCCATCTCATTTTTAGTTCAAATTTTAGGTGCAACTACGTTCAGAACATTTGCTTAATCATCAATACCTATCATAAACTTTTAGGATCATTTTTGCTTGGGGAGCTGAGGCATGCTTCTGATTTATTACACATCAATTACACGCAAGCTTTTGTGAGCTAGATGAGGCTGTCAGGAAGAGTTGTTTGCTGGGGAGTGTAATGAGCAAATAAACTGCCATTCATCATTGTCCCCCACCTTTCCCACAGTAAACTTATTAGCTCATTTTCTCGTAATCAAGCTGGCTGACCCTCAAATTGCTAACAAACCAAAAATAAAGTGTCCTTATATTCAGTCGACAGTGGCATGCATGTTAGCTTGAATGACTGCATTAGACATTTAGTATCCCAATAGCTGTCTCCTCTCTTCTCCCAACCTCCCCCCCCGCCTTTGTTTTTAACGGAGAAGCAGCTGTTCATTGCCCCCAAAGGCTTTACGGAAGTACTACTACTAAGTGCAAACTGAGTTGCAGTTTCTTTTGAGCAAAACTGGTTGCACATGTCAGAGCTTAGTGCCCACCATCCTTGCTTTGCCCCCAACCCCGTTCTCTCCCTGATGTGTTTTGAGGGGGATGGAAGAGGGAATGAAAGTTTGTGTTGGCAAGAAAAGCAGCGACTGCTGCGCAATCACACTTCACGTACAAAGACGTACATAAGCTTACGGGAACTCAACCAGCACAATGCAAGGCGTTCATCCCTTCACCTGCATTCCTCAACTCAAGACCACCACAGCTGTTAAGATTTCTGGCTGAAGGACTGGCCTGGCAAACACTTCGCATAACCTTGCCAGCGAGGAGCAGTTCTGCAGGGCTTGCGGGATCAGGTCCTCATTGCTAGCGGTGTGAATTTAAATAACGAAAAGTCACCTGATCCTTTTGAGGAGAGCTCACCTGCCACCCTTTCAAGGAAGAGCGAAGAGAGGCATTTAAAATGCTTCCATTACTTTCCACTGTCTGTAGTAAAGATGTTTACTTTAGCTGAAAAGTCTCAGCTATGATTTATGAGTTTTTTTCAAAGTGCTCCTGCATCTCAGATTTGTCTATAGTTCCCAGCTTTCTAAATCCAGTTGAGTGTGTACTTTACAATGGTGAGCTTTTCATCCACACTGCTTCTTTGTGCACTAAGAGCATGACTCTGTTACGGAGAGACAATAATCAATTAGTGAAACGGTATCTCGTGACTGAGAACATGAAGCGGGTTTTGCGGGAACTGACAACAGCTCTTTTAACTCATCCATTTCTCTATGCCTCTTAAAAATCTCAAAATATCAAAGGTCTTTCATTAGAGGTTCGAACTCTCTCAAATCCACATGGGCCACTGGATACCTCCGAAGACTATGAACTGATGTGAGCCGGCAGCAAGTGGCGAGTTGCCAGAACGAAGAACAACCAACTGTTTTCAAAGCTTTGAAAATATTTGAAAAGGGAGGACAGAGAGAGGAGTGTTGCCGTTCCCTTCAGGACTGCTCAAATACCGCTCTTCCAAGTGTCAGCTGTGTGAGTCTGAAAGTCTTAATGAGAGTTAAAACACAATCTGCCAGTTTCCCCCCGCCTCTTTTAGCTTGGCTGCAGCGAATTTTCTGTCTCTTCATGTTGCATCTCGCCATAAAGAGGAAAATTTAAAAAGGAGAAAGAATGTGCTTTGAATTATTGGAAATTAAAGGAAAGCAGGAATGCCAGCTCATTCTGGGATCCCAAACCTTTCTCAGCACAGCAATCCCAAGTTTTTATCCAGTCTTGTAATTTGGTTAAAGGGAGAAACCTTCATGTTAGAGATGTGTTTTTAAACAAACATTCTGTTCACAAAATCCAGACTTTTTACTGGTTTCCAGTTTCTCTGAAACACTGAAGGGAGATTCCACAGAAAGTCAAATGCCTGTCTCCCTGTAATAAGGTTTTTCTCTAGTAGCTCTCTAACTAAATGTTTCTTGCCACAAAATACATAAAAATCCCCGTATACTGCCCATTTATCATTAAGTGTTAATAAGTTTTAAATGGCTATAGATAAAAGCTGTGTTCTCTGTTAGCAAGGATGTAACAAGATAAGAAGGAACTCTGAAATGGCCTCAGTTGTGTGGAAGCACAAACTTGAGCTCGTCGCTTGATCCTCAAAACAGAATTAATAGTGGCCTTCTAAAGAAAAAGCTAAAAACTCCTTGCCAAGTAATAAAAAGATAAAATTAGAAAAGGGGGAAGATGACTCCAGCCAAGATGGTAACTACAGAAAATCTGGTTTTCAAGCCACCCTTAAGAAGCTAGGCTGTAACTTCTTGATAAATGCTGGCACGATGTGAAGTGTGTGTCTCTTGACCTACAATTTGTTTGGGCCTTGGGCCATTTTATCTAAGATTAGTCAATGACCAAGTTCTTTCCAAGCTCGTATGTTGTGTATTGAAAATGAAAACATAGTCCCACATCTTCATCTCCAACCTAAAACCAAAGGGGATGGCAACAGTACCCGTGCCAAGCTCTCTTGTGTGCTCAGAACTGCATCAAGGCAGCACCGGCTCCCACGTTTCGTTTCTCTCCCAAAGTTGTGCTTTTATCAAGGTTAGATCTCGACTGCTCTCAGGTTGTCAGCTGGCTCTGGTCATCAAAAACACCTTGCCTTTCATCTCTTGTACATCTGGAGAGGCAATTGTAACTATTTTCTCAGATGTAGATTTCATCACGATAATCCATGCCATTGTTGCGTGTGGATTGCAGTAACCCACATGAAAACTGCTCCTGAAGACCACACACGAATGCAGAAAGAAGCTGAATGGCAACCATAGCTCCAGGGAGCATCTTCTAATAGACCTCTAAAAATGCATTAAAATATTATCTTCTGTGATGCCTCAGCAACAGTGGAAGTCATAAGAGATGTTTGTGCCAGTAGCTCACAGACTTAAACATACCAAAGCAGAGGTTTTAAGGAAACAGCCTCTATAAAGCTCTGCTAGCAGTAACGAGCCTGTTCTGTTGATTTCAATGTGATTTATACAGTCCCCTCTCATCCTAGGGGAATAAAACTGATTTTAGTTACTGGGGGGAAAGCCAAGTTAATTCATAGAGGTATTTGAAATATTGTATAGGCAGATACTATAGCTGCTTGTATATCAAACATCTGAATTCAGGGAAAATCTATCAGAATGTGGCATGTGCATAAGGTCTCCGAAGAACAGACTGTTGCATTTGCTTTGCGACCTCGGTGCATCTGGTCAGGGAACAAATGGTAGGGATATAGATCCACCCAGGGAGGAGATCGGATGTCATGAACTTCATGAACTGGATTGTTTATTCTGTCTAAGAGGTGAGCATTAGTAACAGTCCCGAGTTACACAGGGAGAAAGAAGCCATAGCACAGAAGGAAAAAAAAACTGCTCCACAAGTCTGTGGTAGATGGGAAGAGATGATCTAAGGTTATATTTTAAATGGTAGAAGCTTTCTAATAAGTAAGGTTATTTCTAATAAGTAAGGTTAATGAAGCACTGCATATAACTGTGGGTTATTATGCAACCCTCATCATTAGAGACCTTTGGAAACAGGTTGGAGTGGGCTGGTTCAGTTCTGGCTGGTGCTGCCCCGGAGCCGAGGCACAGGGCACTCATCTCCTCAGGCCCCTGACAAACCTATTTTTCCCATGTGTTTAGGAGCGATTGGTTTGGTCTGTAAGTTGTGCAAGGCAAAAATTAGAAGGAAGGAAAGAAAAAAAAATAAAAAAACACAAGTGGGTGTGAAAACACATTTTTAAATCCAATCATGCAACAATTAAACCAGCACAAGATCTTTCCAAAGCAAGTACCCTTGTTTTGGTTCAGCTCCTCCAACTTCACCATCTGGAAATAAATCCCCAGAAGGACATAGGAAACCATGCAGAAGCTGCAATGGCACGCAACATCTTGGGTACGGACACACGGGTATCTCATGGCTCACCGCCCCCGGCAGGGATCCCCAGCACCTGCCCCTCGGGGACACCAGTGCACACTGTGTAGCGTGGGAGCTCTCTCTCTCTGCTCCCTCTCATTTCTCATAGGCCAAGAATAGCAGCCGAAAGTTGAATTCGCTACAGCATCCCAGCCTAGGTGTAGTGGAGGCATGAGAAAAACAGAGGAGAAATGTGTATAGGGGTGTAAAGGCTGCCATGAGGAGGCAGGGGGCTGAAAGCTATGCTTTATCATCTGGACACGTGGGGGCAACAGTCAGAGTAATCCTCGGAGTCATCAACCCCTGTCTCTGCATTCTCCCCACTATACTCTCGGCACGATCTTCACCTTCAACTTTTGGAGAAGAAATTTAAGAAAACTGCATTTCATCCAAAATTCTGTTCTCATCAGAACTGGGAGACCAACAGAATTTCCTATTTGAAGTTCAAAGGATAATGGAAAACAGAGCTGTGTAAATAGGCTTTCTGAGGAGGCTGCAGCCCACAACGTTTTACTCTCTTTTATCAGTTCTTCCACCCACATGCCAAACAGGACCATTTTTGTTCCTGTTTTTTAATGTTACCGTCCCAGCATGATGAAACTTTGCCAGTGGTTTTTCCTTTGGGTCTTCCCTTTCTTCTTTATAGTATGGGGTGTCAAAAACCAAGAGAATCTCTTTCACTGCTTCTCGTTCCCAAGGAGGATGTACTACTTAATAGCAAATTACTTAATTCTGCTAACAGCTGTGATGAAATCATCGTGGATAACTGACCTTCGACTGGTGTCAGGAAGTCATCAACCCAAGAAATCCATGCTATATCGAGGTCTGAAGCCAGATGGAAAAAGATCACAGAAACTGGAAGATAATGATGACACTGACCTCTTGGTAACCTTCCCTAAACGGCAGGTTGATAACATCAAGTGTGCATTGAAGAACGGTTCAGCCACCAACGCTTGCTCACGCAGAAGCACGCTGCGCTGCAGAGCTCGGTCAGGATAGCCTGAGCAGGTAGCTGTTGCTCTCGGAGAGATGATTTTAATCAGCAGCCAGTATCATCATTACTATTTGACACATGGGGTAGCTGAAGTACTGAGAGGAAAATCATCCCTCAAATTGTTTCGTTTCTCCAGAAATCAAAATTGGTCTGAGCGCTAGTTGTGCACCCAATAGCACTGCCCACCTTACCCTGCCAGCCTATGCAACACACCTCACCTAGCACGGCAACCGGTTGAGATGAAGAAAAACAGTGACTTGGTTCTGTTTTCCTACCCTGACATGTTTCCTGATGTTGAATCCTCAGGCACTGGTGAATTACCCAAATAATGCCCTGTGTGGGTCACAATTTGAAACAATTTTGCCGGCCCAGACTTCACAGACGCACAGGAGAAGTTTCTCATTATGCCCAAGCATAGAAGCATCTCACTCAGTGCACGCTTATTTGAGCATCTCCAGTGTTTAAGACCATAACTCCCATCCCCACAGCTTTCCTGTTACAATTACCAACTGCAGTGACTCTCAAAAACAGCAAAGGCAAAAGGGTGCTTTAGTTCAGCTTTCCTAGTATTTGTGAAAGTTGGTGCTAAGAAATCGAGCAATATTGGTCTTAGAGTACGTCAGCATATCAACAACCAAGGTAATGTCAAACAGGCTAACTTGGGAAGTAACACAGCTCCGTGGGATGGCCTGTCAGTATAAACCACCTGGATCCACCATACTGCAAATCTAAACCACAAAAATGAGCTTACAACCAGCAAGAACAAGTGTAGGTGCCAACTTCATCTCTAATGTTCTGGTTATTACAGCGGGAAGGTTCTTTTGTCTCCTAAATCCAACCTGACTTTGAAGTTCGACCTTTCGGGAAACATTCCTAATCACTAGACTAGAGATACACTATAGTGGCATTACAGGCAGCTTGAAGAGTTGTGTTCTTCTGTTGGAAGTGCTACATGGAACAATTAAGTGCAGTTTGTATAGGACATTAATCACAAAAAAATAGGGACTGGAGAGCTGTGTGATGCAACATTATAATTCCTATTTGCTCGCATTTTATATTCCTGAATTCATTTCCTTCACGTAATTGTTTCTTTCCACCCGTATTGTAGAGGCATTTAATTTTCACTCCTCTGGATTTTATGCAATTGTTAAAATAGTGCAGTTTTTCATGTCTAGGTAGATATTATGCAGTATCCAGTCTTGTTGATGGTTATAACATGTAGCAAGAGGAAATCACTGTGCAGACCAGTTTAGCTTTACTCTCTCGCCCTCTGTATTAAGGTCAAAAATCAAACTGATTCAAGTGCTTTTGCGATTAGATCATTGTATCACTGAAATGCAAGAACTGGTGTCAATAAATTGAGGGGGGTTTAGCACTAGTTGATTTAAAAATGCATGAATTATGAGGCATCTGGCTTGGATAAGATTTAATGAATTATTAATCCTCATATTTCACAAATCCCATGGCTCTTCATTCCCTTATGTCTGCTTATATCTATATTCGCTAGTCACCATTTTCCCTGTAAATTAAGGATAAATTAGCTATAAATTAGGTAACAAATTTTAGCCATCCCACATTTTCTTTTCTGTTTGACACAGATTATTCGTAGATCTAAATGCCAGAGAAGACAATTATATTCATGTAATATGACCTCCTGCAGAATACAGTCACGGAGTCTCATCCAGTAGTTTCTAGATTAACCCCTTAACTGCTGCTTAAATCTACAATGAGAAAGCAATACCTGTATTGTAGAAAGAAATACAGCCTTAACTTTAAAACTTCAAGGGATAGAGAGGGCACGGCATCCTTTTGCGAGCTTTTCCCAAAGCATTGCTAATGCACTGAATAAATATACTATCCAAATGAAGAGACAGCTGAATGCAGTGCAAAAGGACCCCATTGTAAGCTGTAGAGCCCAGCTAACAACAGAGTGTCCTTGTCCCTCTGGGGCCTCCTTTACATCTCCCTTGAAGTTTCACAGCGCTTTCCTCAGCCACCACACTTGCGGCGGGCCAGCAGAGATGCTGGTAGGGAGCAGAGCAAATCCTTAGGGCGCATTCTGGGGTTCAGAGCCTCAATTCACCTTGGGCATAAATGCAATCTCTCTTTTGAATATGCTTTGGACAACAGGGCTAAAATTCTCTCTCAAGGGTGTCTTGGCTTCAGAAAAGCACGTTAAACCCATATCTGAACAGTAGTCCCACAGGGGGTTTGGTTTCTGATGGTATTGTGTTTCTTACAAACCACCGGCAACCTTGGCTTGGGAAGAAGCTGTTCTGCGAATGACAAACCATCCAGAGTCTGTGCAGGAATAGTCCTGGTCCTGCCTCTCCCATTAGTTTCCACATGGGAGCTTGCTCTGTTTCTCAGTGTATAAACACGGTGCATCTTAAGTGTGAAACATATAGTAAATCCTTAAACTAGGACACTGTGTGCAACATTTTATCCCAGCAATAATGGAAATGTCTCATTAATAAGGAGCTTTGATGTGTTACATCGCTCATTAGCCATCTGAGTTAACGGCATGTCTTTTCTCCTCTGGTGACATTTGCAGCTTGCTTATAGGTGTTAACCCAAGGCACAGCTGAAGCAACTGCTATTTAGATAGGCCAGAGAAAAATGACATCCCATGATAACCACACGGCTATAAGTCATGGTGTTGAGCATCGTTTTAACTGCTTACACACCTTGTTCTCAAGTTAAAAAAGAAAAAACTCTGACACAGAGTTAATCATAAACAATTTCACGTGTATGCAAGTCCCAGAAGATTTAAGGTTTTAGTGCAGAAATTGAGCTTTCTGGTAATGCCATGTATGAGTGTCCTTACTTAGGAATAAATCTACTCATGCCTTTTCTCAAATTTTCGGTCATTTTTGAAATAGGAAAAAAAAAATCGCTTCACTTTAGGAGCTTTTTCACTTGTTGGAGGTTCAGGATTTAGACCTCTGCCAGCAGCATGAGCTTCAAAGGAGAGAATCAACTGCAAAACAGCAAATAATACACAGCAGATTATGCCAGATTTGAAGCCAACTACCGTACCTGGGTGATAGGAGCAGGAGAATGTAAGCAAAACGTACAACTTACCAAACTGGAGCTTGGCAAGACATATAGGTAAATTCACCTTCTGTCTAGAAAGTGCTACAGAGGTTTCTTGCCTGGGAGCAATTCAGACCTCTGTGTCATCTGGTGGTGGCAGAAGGGTGCCAGCAGGATGGAGGCTGCAGCAACGCTGCAGGGACAACCCAGCGAGCCATTCACAAGCTCCCAGGTATTTGACTTTGCTTTGTTAAGTCTCACCCTGATAATCACTCGAGCACAAGTCAGTTGAGGTCGTGATCTGAGCAGGTATTTTTCTGCTGGGGAGAAAAACCTCTGAGTAGATATATTTCTATCCCAGTTAACCCCAGAAGGGGAAAGAATCCATCTGACATCCCACCTTTCAGTCCTTTTAGGGACATGAGTACTGTTAGACAGCATCCTCCCACCTACTTTTTCTACTGGGAACCTTGCCCAGCTTTGCAGAAGGTTGTACTCCCCTGCAGTGGGTGTATTCGTCCATTCATTCATCTGAGCTGCCTTGTATTCACAAACTCCCTAGATACGGGTGCTATATAAGGTGTGAACCTCTAGAACCAACTAAAATAAAGTAAAGAAAGATTTTCCATGAAAGAAAATGACGTAACTAAGAGTACTTTTGTTGCTGCAGAAAGGTTTGTTGCGCTCATAACAACGCCTTCCACAGTCTTTCCCATATTGATAGAGGTGGCAGGAATATGCCAAACTTGCCCATAAAACAAACAAACAAATAAATCTCAAACTCTCTTTCAGTACCTGGCTTCCAATTTGTGTCCCATATGTGGCAGGAAATAAATGTACGTACATTGCTTGCATCTGAAAAAGTCAAACGCTGGTGGACTGAATTATAACTTGAATGCATATTGGTGGGATGAGATGCTGATCCACTTGCACAGTAATGCGCTATATTTAAGTCATGCATCGTGGCATCTTCAAAGAGGCCAGTCATAATTATGATGGATTAGACTGCAGAGTCAGTCCTAGATGCAGTAATTGTTTCACAGATGCTGCTGGTGTGACTTGAATTTCTAATGAATTATAGCTGACGAAAAATATGCAGAGCTACTAAATGGCCTGGATAAAATACAGTTATGAGAAAGAGAAAAAAAGGCTAACTGCTACGCTTAGGGAAAGGTATATTTACTTGGAGAGGCGGGCAGTTTACCCCACAACAATTATAAAGAAGAGCACAGAGACTGCGAAAGGCGCAACCAGGTCTGCTTAGTAGTAGCGTTAAGAATATCTTCATGGTGTCCAGTAATAAGGGTATCGTTGACATTTGTTTTTTGCCTGTTTTAAATTACAAATAATTGCTGTGATTTGTAGCTGCTTGAGCAAGATTGGTACTCGGGTGCAACTCAAGGACTGTGAATAACTGAGTGTAGACAGAGGGAGAAGTAAGTATAACACAAAGGCACCACAATCCTAGATGCATTTGAAAGAATGCAAATCTGGCACTTTTACTCGATGAATTAACTTTTCATTTTAAAGAAACAAAAGACACCTATGTCCTTTGCAATGCCTACAGAAGTGCCTTTTGCACTGGAGGTGATCAGAATTTGGGGGAACTGGTATGTAACACATACTGTGAGGTCTTTGACAATACCATGACTAATAATCCATGTCACACAGCAAAGATAACCTTGTGGTTTTTGAGGACGGCTCTTTTCTGAAGCACAGATGTGCTCCTTCAAGGGGTTTGCAAGCTAAGTTTAGAGAAGTAGGGCAGCCCCCACTTCTAAACAAAAAGGTGGTTTTACCATCAGTAATGAGTTGATATGATGGATTGTCTGGGAACTCTTGGGAGGAATTTAGTTGCAACCCACACGATACACCAGAACACAAGCAGCAAGGCAGACTTTGAGGGCCAGAGGAAGTTTCTCATGACTCAATCACACAGACTAGAACTTTTTTTAAAGAAATAAATATTTTAGAAGCAGGTTGACAGCACAATGTTAATTACTATGGGGCCTTTTATTTCATTTCATGCTCGCAAAATACAGCAGCCTACACACTCACATCTGAGTTGTGGTTCAGCTACCACTTCTAGGTATGAAAGGTGTGAAGGCAAAGAATGGTTTCCAAATTAGGCTGACATTTTATTTTTGAGACACTCTGGGAGCATCATTCTGCCTCCTGGCCTAGAGTGACACATCAGAGGAATCCTCTTCACGCTGCTTTCTGTCAAGCGTGGAATATCGCCTCCCCGGGAAAGCTGCAAAGGCTTGTGTCTTGTGGTACTTTAAAGCTGGGTTGGGAAATATACTGAAATATATCTAGAAGGGAAGAAGCCTCCCTTACCTTGTCAAGAAAATGGGTAAAAATGGACAAATACTGCTTTCCATCTCTTCTATCTTTCTTAGCTTTCCCTTCAAAAGCTTTTCTTTTAACTACTGTTACTTGCAGAGATAACTTTTCTACTCCTGGCATACCAAACATAAACTGAGTACAGAAGGAAAAGGAAAAAACTTCAGGAGGTCAAAAGTAAATCTAAAACTAAGTTTGGAATAAGGAGGAAGTGGATACAAGTCGTCATGTAAGTGCGTGCCAGTCAAAATGGATGTTTGAATTGTCCTGATACTGAAATCAGAGCTGCAAGCAGAGAGGGGATTCTGCTGGATGTGATGAATCTCTCTCATTAATTAATTTTAAAAGCATTTTAGAATCATATTACTCAACTGAGTTAGGCAAAACTGCACTGAAAACTGTATAAATTAGATGTTCCTTAGCATTGAAAAAAAAAAATAGTGTAGGATAAATATATAAGCAGAGGAACCATGATGGGAGTATTTTTTCAGTATAGTAGTTCTTCCTATGCAGTGGCAGTACCAGCCACGTGTAGCGCTTCTCCGGACTTTGCAGTCCAACGAGGGATGACCTGGTAGTGGAGAAACTACCAGATTCCTCTTTATGCAAATTAAAAAAAAAGCTTCAGGACAGAGACGTGCACGAGTCCAAATCTTCTCTGTGCAATCTCACATCTGTGAGACCCTCTGTCGGTCTGTCTTCTGTCATTTGTGACTGGTTGAGAACCATAAAGCCAAGAAAGAATAAATTACAAGCACAGTCAAACAAGGGCTTTATCTGTGTTAACTGGGGTTGTGAATCCTGGGAAGATCCATGTGAACAGGATTAGCTTGTCATTATGTGGAATTTGTTCACTGCACATTGTCAGTACTTTTATCTAATGAAAAACTTCATTTTATAAATAAAATATAAAGAGTATATGAGAAAATGGGATTTTCCATCCAAACAATGAAGAAAAAAATCCTAACTCCACAGCTGTGGGGCTTAGTTCAAAACCCAAATGCATAGTTTAAGCCATGCTTGATGTCTCTATGTAAATTCAAAAGGGTATTAACACCTGACAAAATACCGCTTCCGTCACACCTTTCAGAAGTGTCTCAATTTGGTTTTGTCGACATTACTGAGATGCTGATGGACTGTACGAGTTCCTGTGGACAGCAGTCATGCGTGGCTCTGTCTCACGTGTGTATCGTGCCACTTGCGTGGTCTTCAGGAATGCCAGTTTTCAAAGACCTTGTCAGACAGCTGAAGACAGAAAAAAGGGGGTTTTCCCCTCTAATTGGCAGGCTTGGTGGCAATAATCCTTCAAGTCACACAAAAGAGGCTTGGCACGCTTAATCAAATAACGGGATTAGCACCAAGTCTGGGAACCACAGTTTCAGCATGACTTTCTGCTGTCTTACTAAGGAGAAAAAGTGACAATAGAGGAGTCTATGCAAATCATGCAAAAGCAGAGAATATTTTTTGCACCATTAAGAGATCTTTTTTTTGGTAAAATATCTGCTTGTGTATTAAACAGGGGTAAGGAGCCACTCTGTATTTTCACTCTCTTTTCATCTTGAAGAGCAAACCTTCAAGAAAAAGGGAGGCACGGGGCTGCAAAATGTGACAGGGTAGTGAAACACCCCTCGGGTGTGCCTGCGAGCTGACGTTGTGTGGGGGAGCTGGTCAGGACAACGGATGCTTGAATGCTGCAGGAATTGTTGGGAATTGGCTGTCCATCAATGGAAACTGGAATTGACTTAGATTCTCTCCCGTTTCTTTTCTCTCTTTCAGATACGTTCAGAGGGTAGCCTTGTGGATGGCCCCGGAGCAGGCCAGATGGAACAGGACAGAACCAACCATGTTGACGGCAATAGATTGAGTCCATTTCTAATACCGCAATCTTCTCACGTTTGCCAGGCAGAGCCTTCTGCGGTAAAGCTACAGAATGGAAGTCCAGCAACAGAGAGGCCTGAAGTTGAAGTAAATGGAGACCACAAGAGGCTATTCATTAAAAGCAGCTATGGAGTGCCCCACCTGAAGGGAAGTCCAAACAACCGCGTTAGCCCCGACCTTCTACAAGAAAAGAAAGTATATTCCAAATATATGCAAAATGGTGGGATAAAACGCACTTTTAGTGAGCCCTCTCTGTATGGACTTCATGAGAACAAGAAAGCGAAACAAGACAAAGAGGTAAATGGAGAAAAAGCTGAGCCAGAAGATAATAATGAGAAACCAAGTGTCTCCAATTGTTACAGTGAGAAGAAACCCGAGAGTTTTACAAGACAAGAAAATGAAGTTTCAGATTTGATACAGTCTACAAGATACAACAGTGGTGGTTCAGAAAACCCTCATGACCTCCTGATCCAGGATGAGCAGGAGCGGGAAAACATTCATTGCCACAACAGGGACGTTGTCTTACTACTTAAGAACAAGGCAGTGCCAATGCCTAATGGTGCTACAGTTTCTGCCTCTTCCATGGAAAGCATGCATGGTGAACTCCTGGAGAAAACACTGTCTCAATATTATCCAGAACATGTTTCCATAGCAATGCAGAAGAACACATCTCATATCAATGCCATTACCAGTCAGGCTACTAATGAGTTGTCCTACGAGACAACGCATTCATCCCATACCTCAGGGCAGATCACTTCCCCACAGACCTCAAACTCTGAGCTGCCTCAAGTGCCAGCTGTAGTGGTTACTGAGGTCTACAACACAGAAGACTCCAGTAACCCACCTGTATTGCCAGGTAGCTGTTCGCTTCAGAAACCAGAACTACAGCTACAGCAACAGATTCCAGGCTATGATCCACGCCAGTTACCCGTAGGAAACAGTACTGTTCGTGGAAGTGTAGGGCAGGTTCCCAACCAAGACCTCTCTCTAAGTTCCAGCAGTAACCTGCAAGCTCAGAACGCCACTCTGGAAAGGTTTTCTGAGCAAGCAGAAAAAAATGGTGCTTTCTTTAAACAGAACTCAACGTTTCACACAGATTCCTCGACTCCTCCTGCTCCAGAAATGAACAGTGCACTGTCCGTCGTGGTGCGAGAAGGACTTCATTCCTTTGACAGCAGATGTGATGAAACTCTTCCTGGGGAGATAAAGAATGAAGGGCAACAGCAGGGACCAATGTCCGAAAGTCCCAGCCTCAGCCAACAACAACTTCACCCTCAGAAGAGACTTCCGCAGCAGGCGCAAACACCACAAGATGTTGGTGAAAGCAACCCGCAAGCTGCTGTGGCCGCCTCAATTCAGCAGCGCCCAGAAGAAATGACGCCGGCGTCGGAGCCTCCCCTCCAAAACCTGCAAGCGCGCGGAAGTGAGGGTGAGTTGCAGCAACACTATCAGCCTTTCCCAGGACAGAGAGAACCTGAGATTCCTCCTGACAAAATAAAGGACCAAGTGAAAGAGCCTGTGCAACAGGCTCAACATTATTCAAAGCCAGCCTGGATAGAACTGGTTTCCACCCAGTTCCGCCAGGGAGAGCCTCCCCAAAAGCCCAGCGAAGCATTATTGCGATCAATTCTTCGGTTCCAGGCAAACACAGCCAAAACAGCCTATACAAAACAGTATGCTGGAAGTCCTGATGCATTAAAGGGGCCTTCGGGACAGCCCCAGAGCCAGAAGATAATGCAACAGGAACAAATTCCTCCGCTGTACAAAAGCGAGACCTCCCAGCTGCAGCCGCGTCCCACAGCTGACCACCAGCAGCTGCCGTTCCAGAAACACTCACCGCAGCCACAGCTCACGAAGATGGATTCCCTGCTCAAGTCCCAAGTGCAGCAACACCCTCCGCAGCAGCTCCATTTCCAGCAAAGACCAGAACAACAAGCCAAACAGCCTTTAGGGGCCCCGCTGAAACAGCAGCACTTGAATCCCCAGCCAGGGGAAAATGAGCAATTCTTGCATTCACACATTTTGCAACAGATGCTTCAAAAACAGGCACAGCAGGTGCAACTGCCGTGCAGTTTGCAGCTAACCCCAAACCAGCAACAGGCTCTGCAAGTGAAAAATAAAGACCTGCCCCAAACCCTTTCCCACTCCCAAAGCAATGCTGAACAGCCGCTAGACAGGGCAGCCTTCAATCAGCTTAAAGCAGATGAATGTTTTCAAACGGGGAATAAGTACATGAAATCAGCTGCGTTCCCGCTGCATAACCCTCAGCTCGGCCTAGAGCAGGTACAGAGCATGAACAACAAAGCTCCCCTTTACACTCAGAAAGCAAATGCTGGCCTGCAGCACCCCTGCCCAAACAACGTGCCCTTGATTTCTGAGAAGAAAGAAAACCCCACAAACACCGAACGCTTTGGAGCCAACAAAATGCAGGACTTGCAACACGTGCAGTATTTTTCAAATAACTTGACCGCAAAGCAAGATGTGAATCACTCTTTTCAAGAACAAGAGCAACAGACACAACAAGCTTCAGTTATACAGCTACCGCCGCTCCAGCAAACACAATGCTATGGCGGTAGCCTGAACCAAGATCTCCTGAGCCAACAAGCTACGCAGATTCCTCAGCGGTACTTACCACACAGCCAGCAAACTGCCCCACACTCCCAAGACCAGAGAGGCTCTCATTTGCAGTCCCAAACCCCTAAGGATTTCCAAAAGCATGCTGCTCTAAGGTGGCATCTCTTGCAAAAACAGGAGCAGCAAGCGTACCAGCAACCCAAAACCGAGATTGGTCCCAGCGCAGCGCGCAAGCCTATAAAAATTGAGGCTGGCACAAAGTCTAATGTCTGCATGCGTCCATCAGCTGGACAGCTGGAAAACAAAATGTGGAAGAAAACAATTAAACAAGAGAATCAGCACTTTGGCTGCGAGAATATGCAACAAAAGAGCATCATCGAGACAATGGAACAGCAGCTAAAACAGATACAGGTCAAATCACTGTTTGATCACAAGACTTTTACTATCAAATCTCCTAAACATGTGAAGGTTGAAACAGCAGGCCCTATTACCATCCTATCAAGAAATACCAGTGCTGCAGATTTTGACACTCAGACCCCAATCATAGATCAGCAAGCAAACTTGTCTGCTGAGAAAACCCCGACCAAAAGAACAGCTGGAACTGTTCTCAATAATTTTTTAGACTCACCTTCCAAGTTATTGGATACTCCTGTAAAAAATTTATTGGACACACCTGCCAAAACCCAGTATGATTTCCCATCCTGCAGCTGTGTGGGTAAGTGCTGAGATGTACTAAAAATGTACTAGTTCGCAGGAAGGAAATCTGCCTTCAAGTTGGGATCACGGGGTTAGTTGGATGTTTTTGTTGGAGGATTTTCTAGGTTGGTTTTTTTTAGAACAGTAATTAGTAAAGACTTGTAAAATTGCCGTTTTATACACGTATGCCTACTCCACTTATCCAACCCTGCACACGGGCCCTTTCTCAATATTTCAGAAAGCAATTGCCTATTTGCTTTTTCAGTCAGAATGCTTATGGCCAGTAATGTATCCCCTCACATCCATTCTCCTTCAGCAGCAGACATGTAATGACAACATGCATATAAAAAGTAGGTCATAACTGTATAATCTGATTTATTCATCAAGGTTAGATACAGCATTTATAAAATATGTCCTAAGTCCAAAACTTGAGATCCTTACGCCGTTTTTTGCGCTAAGAGTGAAATTGCTGGTTTCCCTCAGTCAAGCCTAAGCGAGGAAGGGATGGCAGATCATTCCTCGCTTGTTTCAAGATTAACTTGTTGTTTATCCTCCGTTTCCACACACTTGTCTCCTGCAAGGCTAAAGAGAGCAGCAGTTTCCTAGTGAAGCTATGCAAGCAGCTCCAAAAAAGCAGCGAGGGAGACCCTCAGTGTTTCTTGATGGCAGACCTGATCTCCAAAAGCTGCAATAATAGAGCAGAAGGAAGGAAAGTGGAGCGACAGGCATGGCCACATAGCTTGAGCTTCCATACAGCACTGATGCTGCATATAGCCAGGTCTAACAGGCACTTTCAGACTCTACTGGATAAACCATTCAGGCTGAGACAAAAGGTTCCGTGCCAAAAATGGGGGGAAAAAGAAAAATTCCTTGTTATAGTTTCGCGTACTGAGATTTCGTACCAACTATAAAAGCGGAAAGTTGAACCAATGATCCTCCGAAACTGCAAAATGGACCTTTTTGCCTGGGCCTGTGTCTCGGAGATGATCCATGGGAACAAAACCAGGAGGTATTGGATTTCCAAAGCTCACAGGAAGAAAACTGGAAGCCAGTTCCTTGCTGTTCCTTGTTGTTTTATAAGAAACAACCTACAAAATGTAGGTTTTTTTAAAACACTAAAGTTGTTTGGGTTTTTTTTTTCCTGAGACTTTCTCTAGTGTAGGTGGCACAAGATTTTCTGGCAATCATTTCATTATTCTCACTATTTTTTTATAGCCAGTACTGTAACCACTAACTAAGCAAAAGAACTTACTTAACCACCTGCATTTTAATTCTTCAGTCTTAGCAGACCCTCTAGGAAATAAAGGAGCATGAAACTTAGTTCCTGTCCTCTTTGAAGAACCCAATGCCACAGCTTAATCGATAGGCTTTATTGCTCTTTCCTACCAATACTTGTTGTTAGGAAGATTAAATTAAGCCATTCCCCTATTGACACGTTCAGGTTCATAGCGTGCCTTCATCAATCTTCCAGAGGCTGTACATCAGGAGCAGCAGCATCTCATCCAGCCTTTGGAGTTAGCATGGCAGAAAGCATAAGGTCAGCCCCCAGACACATCAACACAGCTCCACCGTCTCCTCCTGAACCCAAGCAGAGCCTGGCCGTTTCTTTCTCACTGCTGGAGCCTGCCTCCTCGTATCAAACCAAACATATAGCATATATTGTGAATGCTGACATGGCCCTACCTACACACAGAAAACTGAGGGCACATTCTTAGCATGCAAGTGTTTTGACTAAGCCTTGTGCAGGATTTCTTTCAGCAAACTTGCTTTTTTTTTCATTTCACGGAGTCTTTCTGTGGGTGACAGAAATTCTCTATGTAACCTTACCAGCTGCTTTCTCAAGCTGTAGGTTCCTACACTGTAACATGTCTGCTGAAAAACAAGTACTGTACAGCTCACTAACGTCAATATTTACCACTGTTATCCCATTTATCCTCCTTTCTAGATACTGGGAGAGGAGGAAGTGGGAGAAGGAGAAACAATCATTCGGTGATAACAGGAAAATGCCTTTTGAATTTCAGTTTAGAGCCCAAGATGTGAAACAACTGCTTGTGCTAGCAAAAGGCACGCAGTCCGTATCATGGCTATTTGCAGGATTAGCCACGTGCTTTGCATGTTTTGTACAAATTGCGTGAGCATACTTTAGACATAAGTGTGAACACTCTGACCCCACACCCATACAGCAGTATTCTGACAAGCTAGATGTAAGCTTTGCAATGTGACTTTTTACATTAAAGAATTAAGCTTCAAAGTAATAACCTTTATTTTGTTTTAAACAGAGCAAATTATTGAAAAAGATGAAGGTCCTTTCTATACCCATCTAGGAGCCGGTCCTAATGTGGCAGCTATTAGAGAAATCATGGAAGAAAGGTAATTAGTGCAAAGGCACAGGGCAGATTAACGTTTATCCTGTTGTGGATGTCAGAATTTTTCCAGCTTTTGCACATAAAGAAATAAACAATTGCAAATCAAGTAATTACTTGTAGGCTTAGCTACTCCAGTGTTGCCAACATTACGCACTGTGCTATTCACCAGAGAGTCACAATATTTGACAGGGCTAATAGTCTGCTGGCTGGCACAGGCTGCGCGCTTTGAGACAGATGCCAGCAAACCCAAGCAGGAACAAGTATTCACCAGCCTGCCAAGCAAGACGGTTGGCAATGGCTGCAGAAGCAGGCATGGACCTGGTGTTCCCTCGGCGTAGGAGAATGCCAAGGTAGATGGAAGACAAAGAGCAGAGTACCAGACTCCAAAACTAGCGCACCCTCTGCCCAAATCACTAAGTATATAGTAAAACCCTAAAGGGCTACATCTAACTCTGTCACGTCCGGATGAGTGCCACAAAGTTGTTGGATAGGATTTCAGACCAAGAATCGATAGTTTTGTGAAAAAACATCCCCTTTCCTCAGAGTATTGCACAAAACTAGCCTTATCTTGATTGTGGACAATGCCTGTATCGTGTTGCATCCCACGATATATTAATTACATCAAAACCAACCAAACCAGGAATTTTGAACGGCACAGAATGGATATGTGATCTGTGCTATTTAAAAATATGTGTTAACACAAAACCTACCAGCCTTTCTAAGGCATTTAAATTAAAAACTGACACAAAAGTGACTTTTTCACTGTGAATTCTGCATTACTTGTATCTTTTGGCATGCATAGACATCAATGGCCAGATTTTTAGAGGTATCTGGGAATTCAGTTCCCCTCTGAACAAACAAGCAAACAGAAAGCTCCCCAGTAAGTCAGAGACAGATGAGAATTTGAATACCTGAAGAATCTGGACTCCAGAACTGCAAAGAAGCTCCAGCTACTGTCAGAACCAAAAGTGAACGGCATTATTGCAGTGCTCTGCCTGAGCTAAGGAGCGTAGTTTCTTAGTCTATTTGTTTGTGCTCATCACTGCAGGGCCATGGGCCACTCAGGGCACATTAAACCCTTCGGATTACCTCTAAGTCCTAAGGTCCTTTCTCTTTCTTAGCACCTCTTTCCTTGTGACTCCTGTGCAGGCCTTGCCCCAATACTTGTTTTCAGCTTTGTGAGCAGCTCAAATGCGTGTAACCTACATAAACCAGCTTCTTCCTGCAACGGGGCAGTGAACACTGACCCTCCTGAGACGCTTCTGACAATTTATCTCCAGAGCTCTCATTGACTGGTTAATTCTTTAGCATTTACAAACAACAAATAAAAGAGGAAAGTCATTCATGTCATGATGTCAATTATTAGAGATGAAACTTTTATAATTTCTTTACTTTGGAATGTAGTTTTTCATCCTTAATATTGACCTCACCTTTTTTTCTTTTTTTTTTTGTTTTCTTTTTTTTTTTTTGCATTTAATTTCATTTCATGTTGGCAGAAGGAAATCCTGAGAGATTATAGATAACATGCATCTACTCAGCCAGGTTCAGCAGAGTATAGCAGCAGCCACTTGAACAAGGGCTAGTTTTCAGCTGTTCATATGGTATGAACTGTGCGATTCCCTGACGGAAGAACTCCAGAACTCCTCCTCCTTAGTTAATTTTGTATCCCTCACTTAAAAAAGTACTTAGCTATAAAGATACTCTCAAGCACATGTGTGCAGTTGGTGACACTAATGACAACTGAAGCACTTTTAAACTGGCTTCCCGTGAACATGGATTGACTTTTAAGGTATCAGCACTGCCAAACAAACCAGGATTTGGATTTATACTCGCAGCTGATATTTTAGCTATACTAGAACAGATTCCTTGCAGAATCCATGGTGGATACATACATATTACCTCTTCCTTCTCCCAATCTCTGCTTCATGCTCAGTGAGTTTTGCTCCGGTTTTAAAGCCGATCAGCTCTGGCCTGAAAGCCAGCATGACAAACATCAGGCATAAATTCCTTTCTGACAGTTGAAAAGATTTGGGAGAAAGTCCGTTTCATTCCCAGTGTGTAATGTACAATGTGTTTCTATAGCGGCATCTGCACAGTTGTCCTTGATGAGGTCCTTGGCCAGATGAGCAAATTGATAGAAAATGTTAAGATTTAAATTTATTTTTTTTTCGTGTGGTTAATTAGAGAAACAAATATATACTAACATCCAAGCCTAAGTAGGATAAAGTGACCTAACAGTTGCCTGCAGAACATGTGTAGTACAACTTGATTTTATTTGTATATTTTTCTGTGACACTGAAATTTCACAATGAGATCACATCTAAAAATAAGCATTTTTCATTTCCTTTACAGGACAGAGGTTTAAATACAAATATTTGCTCTTAAATATGTCACCAAGATTTTAGTGCAAAACCAAGAGGGATGGAAGGTCAAAAGTTCTCGAGGCATCACTAAATGGCTGCGTAACAGGAAGGAACTATCTTGATTGCTCTATAGGTAACAGGCAAAGGACAAGGAGATGGTGATTTAGTCCCCATAGGTTTCTAACGCACGGTCTCACCTGAGACCTGATGTGCTGCAGGGCTCAGCAGGGGGGCACCACCCCGCTGCAGCAGCCCAGGGAGAGGCCTGGCCTGAGAACATGCCTGAAAATGCATGACCTTAACAGGTCTGATGCTTTTTATTGATTCAAGATTTGCTTCACTTAGCATTTGCCACATATTTCCAACTGGTCCATCAGAGGACGTGGAAAGTGGATCCCATTTGCTGTTGGTAACGGCACTACTTGCATGTGGGCTTAGATTCTGCCTTGACGGCATAATCACTTTGATTAAATGCTTCAGCAGGAGCTGAGCTTGCCTGCCCGGGTCACAAAAAGACACACACAAATGGCATCATTTGAGGGCATCCTGTGATCCTAATTCAGTATAGAAGTCAGTCAGAAGTAAAGAAGTAGCAATTTATGAGCAGGTGATAAAGTAAAGGAAATAGATATGATGTAAATTAATCATGACTTAACCGATTCACACTTTATCTAAGCCAGAAACAAGCACTGAAAATTAATAGAATGACTACTGCGTGCCAGCTGTTCCATGACAACTGATTATATACATTTCAGAGTAATAACTTTAACCCAGAAATTAAAGAAAAATGTAAAATTCCTCCCCAAAATAGAGAGACTTCAAGTCCACTTTTCAAAATGTCATCTATAACAGATTATCTACAGAAACAGTTAAAATGTTTGGGAATGTTAATGTGATATGGATAATTCTTACTCATCTGTGATGTATTAAAGACATTTGCCTCTCTTAACATATCAATCCACTTCTATAATAAAATCAGCAAGATAAACCGCATTGCATATCCCTCCCTGTAATTCATAGTGTTTGTTTTTTAAGATAAGACTTGCAAATGTGCTCCGTCTTTTCAGTGTTCACGCCGAACCAAATGAGTCTGCTTATTGTACTTATTTTTATTTGTTTAAGATTTGGACAGAAGGGTAAAGCTATAAGGATTGAGAGGGTTGTCTACACTGGGAAAGAAGGCAAAAGTTCTCAAGGATGTCCAATTGCTAAATGGGTAAGTGATGTACACAAATGTTAAGACTAACCTAGTTCAGTACGGTGGTTCACGTAAGCAGACAGCAGGGACGTGCCCTTCCGTTAGCTGACACTATGAAACTTAAAATAGCTCAACAGCAGCGGTACCTCGGGATGCCTGTAGCCTGCTCCCACCCATCTCTCACACTCCCATTTACTTGTTGCGTGGAGAACAGCAAGAATAAAATCTGGCTTAAAGATATGAAAACATGAGAAGGCAGTTTCACTTAGATTTTCCGTAAAATTAACATTGCTGGTTAATTTTAGCTTACAAATAAGGCCAGTAAGTGCACCACTGTGATGTTTCTAAAACGCACTCCCAATTTGAGGGAGGCATTGGGACACCCTCTTAGCAAACACTGTCACACCTTGGCACCAGTTACCAAGTAGTGTGGGTAGGCTGGGGGAAGACAGCATGAGGAAAAACTGATACATGATGGTAGTCTTTATGCATGCCAGACTGCACCTTTTTTTTCAGAAATACCCACAGTAGCACAAGCACTGAGAAGCAAGGACACCCTTTTATTTGAACAACATCTCCTGCTTTCCTCTCATCGCTGTAATGTTTGTTTGCAGTAAGGGCAGGTCACCAAACTGCGTGGCTGATTACAGGTTTAGCTGCTTAAGTTTGGGAGGGAAAGGGAGAGAGCTCCCACGGCCGGTTACTTAGTGCCTTCCTTAGCTGTCTGCCTTTCCCCACGTGGCTCCTGCCCTACGTGCAAGCGTCCACCATCCAGCTCTGTGTGGGGAGGCACCTCACTGCTTGCTTCCTTTTGCCCACTAATCGAACTAGGACACTGGTACCACAGCGCAGATTCACGAGAATATTCCTGCTGAATCAGAGCATGGGCGATACCTTTACAAAGCTGGTTTCCACCAGCATGGCTTTCCATGCCATCAGTCAAGTTTAGCCTCTTAAGAGTCAGCTTCTTTAATCAGAAAGGGCAGCCCCAAATCACCAATGAGAAAAATGGACTGGGTTGACAGAAACAGAGAGGAAGACAGAAGCAAGCTCCCCACACGCGCACGAATGCCGAGGTTTCCTGTTCTCCTACTCTTCACATTAAGAAACGCACTGTTTGTGTTGGGGCTCTGGGGGTGTGTGTTGCTGTGCATGCAGGTAGTCCGCAGAAGCAGTCAGGAGGAAAAGCTACTCTGCTTGGTGCGCGAGCGAGCAGGCCACACGTGTGAGACGGCCGTGATCGTGATTCTCATCCTGGTCTGGGAGGGAATCCCAACAAGCCTGGCCGACAAGCTCTACTCCGAACTCACTGACACCCTGCGGAAGTACGGCACGCTCACGAACCGGCGCTGCGCCCTGAACGAAGAGTAAGTGGAACAAAGGGTGTGCTCGCCGGACTTGCAACCCCAACTTCGGCCTTGGGCCCGGCACTTTCACTCAAGCCATTACCCTGAAATACTCGTAACTTTTCCAACTATTTCAGGCAGTTTGAAAACCCACAAACCATGTGAGAAAAGCAAAGTAAACATTCTTATAAATCAGGGGAAAACATCTTCCCAGAGTTGTGAAGCATCTCAGTATATTTAAAGGAAGAGATCTCAGCAGGGTGCAGGATAGCAACCTTGAATTAAAAACTAGATGCACTAAATCATAGCGTAAACTACAGAAGGTAGCCTGAAGCTAAAGAAATTGCACAATATAGTTTTCCCATGTCTTTCTGAGAGCAGAGAACATTTAGACTAAAATAAACACTGTATGTTATTTTGGCTCAATGGGTAGAGTCATAAATTCAGGAATTGCTGCTTAGCCCTGTCATGGGGCTCACACATTGCCACACTGCCATCAGCATATGCCCCTTTCAGGTGCCATGAATGTGTCTACCTAACAAGGCACCACGCAAACATACCCTCTTTTGAGCAAAGCCAGAAGCATAGAAACCCCATAGTCCTTGCTTTGCAACCATAAAACTATTCACTCCGATAAATTCTTCTGTTATAATGTGTATGCCTCCCTCTTTCTTCATTATTTCTTCATTATGTACTGATGGAAGACAATCCAAGAGTAGTGATTCCCCAGAGCGCTGGCAGAACTGTGGGAGTGCCCCGAGGTGACCTGCCCTCTGCTGACAGCCATATTCTCTTTTTTTTTAGGCGGACTTGCGCATGTCAAGGGCTGGACCCTGAAACTTGTGGTGCTTCATTTTCCTTTGGTTGCTCCTGGAGCATGTACTACAACGGTTGTAAGTTTGCCAGAAGCAAGATACCAAGAAAGTTTAAGCTGATGGGAGATGACCCAAAAGAGGTTGGTGTCCATTTCTAAAATGAGCTTCATTTGCAAGGAAATGTTTTCTCTCACTCTGCAAATAGAGATACAGCACGAGAGACCAGGGGCCAGAGCCCTGCCTGAATGGCACACATGTAGGGTAATTAAATAACTGCCAGTCAAAACTGATTGACTCCAGTCACCGAGCCAGCTGCATTGACTGTCCAAATTCTGACAGCTGGTAAAAGCCCTGAGATTTGAAGCCATGTTTGCAGGCTTTCACAATTAGAGGAGAGGGCACGGCCTGAATAATTGTGGCTGTATTAGGCCTGCAGTCGGATATTCCACAGTGCCAGCTGAAGGCACATAACATTGCAAATGGGGACCAGAGCAGACTGCATGGAGATAAACATGATGAAACTCTGAGATGACACTAGGAAGAGGAGGGTAGGAAGACTCATTCTGCATACAGCCCTGCCCCACTGAATGTTTCCAGACTGGGCTCTATGCTACAGCAAACTGGCAACTGTTTAAAATGAGCCCCAGTAATATAAAAAACATTGACCTTTGCCCGGGCACAAGATGCCTTTGAAGTTATGACTGCAGTGACTCGTGGACACCTCCAGCTAGTCATGTGTCTGGGAGGCTCCAATGGCCCAGTATGGTTTTTGGCAAGCACGTGCAAATTTAGTCCCTTGCTTGTGTACTGACACATAGGGCCACAGCTTTCACTGGTGTGTTCTGTATTCTGGTGTCTTACACAGATCCAAGCATTTCTTTAACATGATCAGAGAGCCAAATACTTCTGCATCCTATGGCCTGTGCTGAGAACAGCACACTGTTTAGAATATCATCATAATTAAGATACAGTTTTTCCTGCCCACTGCTCTTCTATGGCCCGGAGAATCACAGAATAGCTCTCAATCAGTCATGCTGTGCCACAAAGCCTTCTTTATCATAGCCTGCAATTCTAAACACCCTAAATTTTCTAAGCTGCGTACCTGGCCAGAGACCATCAGGGCATCCTTCCAACTTGCATTCCTGGATTTACTTCCCATGGAAGCCAGAGCTGGGCAGGAAAGATGGGTTTACCCTTCAATCTTGTTCCCACACAAAGTTGGGGCAGCCAAAGATCAGTCCGGGGGCTGGGTCCCATAGCACAGACACAGCTTATAGACAACACAAATAGGGTCCTCAGCAACAAAAACTAGAAGTAACACTTACAAATGGTAACTTACGGGCCATTCAAAAGCTCCACATTGTGGCAGCAGCCACAAGGTCACAGCAAGATATTTTTGACAGTTCCATAATGTCACTTTGGAGTCCCAAACTAGGATAGTCCCATAGTAGGGTATAGAAATTTTTAGTGCACCAAACATACCTCTCTCTCAAACCCATAGGCTTTTCACAGCTCTTCACATATTCCACACAAACTCCTAAAAACAAGTATACCACTCCAGTATGCCACTGTTCCTTACGCACTTGAAATTGAAAATAAGGGCCTTCTGTAAGCAAGGTTTTCAATTTGGGATTCTCATGCTGAGAGGGTGGGGAGCAACTTTGGAGTATGTTATTAGTGTACTTCATTTTTAAAGAGCCCTTCATCTTGAGAGAGTGTGTACCTCTCCTTATAGAAAAAAAGAAGTGTGGTCATTTCTACCTCCATGTCACCAACTACTAGACACGTCCACAAGCCTTTGACAATTTCATTAAGAATTGGGAGCTTTTTGAAGTCTGACATATTTAAATAATTTTAGATCGCTGCATGAAAAAGATATTTCAATGTGTTGAAGTGCTGTCATTGCAACGTGCAAAACCTTTAAATTAGCCAGTTTTACTTGATGAACCATTCTGATATTATTTCTCTCAAGCTTTCTGAAGAGTGTTATTTTCCCAAAACTTCAGTGGGGAAAATAATGAGGATCATCGTGCTTGATTCTAAAACATCTCCATGTTGAAGAATGCGATTCTTCTTAATGTGACCAAATTAAGATTATAGTATGTGATGTCCTCTTGCAAGAACCACACTACACTGCTTTACCACTTCGTTACTTTAAAGGCTGCAAAACAATGAAAGTAAAAGGAGATTCACAACAGTTATTGTCTGAACAAGAACGATAACGGTCTAGGCCTTTAAACAACTATAAGTGTAAACATAATTGTGTAAAGACCCTAACTTCTTAGATCTCATACATACAGCATGGAAATGTCATTGAACTCTATCTCATTTCCTAACAGGAAGAAAAACTAGAATCCAATTTGCAGAATCTGTCAACCCTGATGGCACCTACCTACAAGAAGCTTGCACCTGATGCATATAACAACCAGGTAATGCCGGGGAAAAAAGGAATTGGAGCAGTCATGCAAATAACCCGATTTTTACCACACTTCCCAATGCTTCAACCTTGAGCCAAACCATTACGTACATTTTCTGCCAGCATTCCTTTGACATCGGCTTAAAGACGGATGGAAACAAACAATTTCACTTAAAATGCTTTCAAAAGTAAAACTAGCAGAATTTAGTCCACTAAATAGAACCCACATCAACACAATAAAATTACTTCACACTTGAGCCGAACTCTTCAGCTCCACAACACAAATTCTTGGATTTAGCATGACTCTCCAGCCAAACTAGCGAAACAGCCATGAAGATGGTGTGAGATTGGTGACAGTGCCAGAAGGCAGTGTATCATCCTGCAGTCAAGTCCTGAAGCCATAGTTTCAGTTCTGCTCTCTCAAGTGGCAGATGAATTTAGTTTTCACCGGAATAGGTGTTACAAACATGCTTTTAAAGCAAAGGTTCGTATTTGAACATACTCAGCCCTGCATACGCACACATGGGCCTGCACCAGCCCTCTTGCGTGAGGGTATTCCGCACGGTTTCTTTGAAGCCGTGTTCACAGATACTAGCACATTCAAAGCCTTTATGAGGTTCCCAGTTTGGCTGTCTCTCATCCGCTTTCCTTTACCAAAAGTCTTTCAGATACTTCCGTCAAAATTTGACAACATACCCCTTGCAAATGCATAACTTGACCTTCATTTCTGTTGCTTAGGTTCAGTACCATTACAAACATTCACAGAACCTAGAGTCTCCAAACTATCAGCATCATCGCAAACTATGACAACTTCTTTCTTTCCTGTTGGCAGCATTATGCTGCAGCAACCAGCACAAGACAGATTTTCAACTGTAACGGATACAGTAAACTAACACAAAACCGTCCGTTTTTATTTGCCAGAAAACTCACTCCTGCGTATTTAGTAGCAACTAGAGAGGGTAAGCAGACGTACCCGATTTCACTCACCTGATCAGATCATGTTTGGAGACTCATTATGGAGGAAACTGTGGCCATGTGCCCGCTAGCTGTGGTTATCTGTCCAAATATCTGAGAGACGTTCTGCAAGAGAAGAAAGGAAGAGGAAGAAGGGAAAATGAGGGGGTGGTGAACAATAAAATGATTCTTTGCTTGGGCTGCTTTTCTTTTCCCACAAAAAATTTGCAAAAGAACTTCTCTCCATGTAAGCTGTGGACCTGCCCGACACTTGTTGAAAATACATGCTTTTACGAGTTTTGATTTTTACCTTGTGTCATGAGGCGTGTGTACAGCTTAGCCTACTTCAGGACTTTCCTGCAGGCCTTGCATTTGTGGGGAAACCTTGATCAAGCTACTGTCAGCGGCTTTCAAGAGGGATGATCAAGGCCTAATCTGTGTGGTATTGTAAAAGGTTCAAAACCAAAAAAACCCTAAAACCAATTCCCCTTTGAATCCTAAAAAGCAATTCCAGATTCCCAGATTTATTCTAATCCAAGTCTGGATTGCTACCAGATTAAAATCTAGAATTGGAAAGGGTCTGTTTTTCCAACTGGACCCAACAGAATGTCTCAGAGAACAGTGCCACTGGCATACTTAAATTGGACAATTACAGCCTGGCTGATGTTTCAGATCACTCTCCTTTCATTCCAAAGCTGTTTACATGTTTCAAGTTTTGCTCTGCTTTTATTTTCAGATTCCAGGGAAGTAAACATTCCAAACTTAAAAAATAAAGGTCTGTGAGCAAACTAGACATTTTTTAGTGATCTTGGATCAAGACTTGACAAAACTTCTAATTTGACCTTTACTTAAAATGGGATCCATTAAGATCCATTAAGACTTTCTCAGACTCACTTGAAAGGTTCAGGAATTTCAGCAAAGCATTTTACAAGCATGGTTTCATTTTTAATTTTCTAAATAAAAATATGAAACCATCGTTTGTCTAAGGCTTGATCTTCCATTACAAAATCCTTTCTTTTTGTGTAAGGTTTATTGTTGCATTATCAACTCTTTGTAAAGCTCCTTAATAATGAGCGCATGGGTAGAAAGTACCGTCTTGACTGAGTTCTCTCTCTTTTTAGTCAGGGGTTAGAGTCATACTTAAGCTAATGAAATATACTCTTAGCACGCCAAAATATTACAAATCAAAAAGCAAACTATTATTTTTCATGAAGTCATTCTGAAGTCAGTTTTCTAAAGCCATTTTCCTTTAATAGCTTGGTATATTTCCAGTCTGCACAAACATATCACTCTTACAGTGCCAGGTGCTGAAACCGTGCGCTGCATTTGTCATGTGAAAACACCAGCCACTGGCAGCGAATGAGAAGTAACACACAAGGAAAAGTATTATTGGCCAATTTCACTATCACGCCAGAGACAGAAGGTAACAGGGAACAAAACAGCAAGGACTGAAGCATGGATATGAAATTGCTATCAAATTGCTTAATTTTATTTGTTTTCAAACTCCGTATGTTGCCACCTCCACGATGTCAGAAAACGTGCATGTTGTCGCAGCGGAGTATTCGGTGCTAGTTCTGTGTACTGGGGCGTCCAGCTCGGTTGCAGTGATACCTGTCGTCTTTTCCCAGATCGAGTATGAACACCGAGCACCCGAGTGTCGCCTGGGTTTAAAAGAGGGTCGCCCATTCTCAGGGGTCACTGCCTGCCTGGATTTTTGCGCTCATGCTCACAGAGACTTGCACAATATGCAGAACGGGAGTACACTGGTAAGTCTGCGATGCATATAGCCTCCTTACTCCAGCACTAATTTCATATGTTTAATTCATTATCTCCCGTCTGTTTAAATTTATACTTGCGTAACGCAGATGGCTAAAAAAAGAAACATTAAGCAGTAATTGAGCTAACTTATTATCCCCTACACAATTTTTCATTCAAATGAATGAGACTTAGAGTGCATTAAAGAAAGGTTTTAATATAGAACTGGTAAAAGAGAAACCGTGGAGACAATGGAAAGAAGGTCCCAGCAGGGCTGAAATGCCTATTTCAGTGTTTCTGGCAGAAAATGGTTTATATTTGTCCTCTTGAAACACTGGGTTTTTTTCTAACAACTTTGGATTATATCTTCTAATAAAATAAAAATGGAAACAAATAACTTCTTTCCAGAAGAGTTTAGGAAGTTATGGATTTCATTCCTGCTTGGGATGAGCAGAAAGTCTGCAAGCCTTGCCATCCTTTGTGTTGTTTGCGCACCCTTTACTCTCCTCAGTTCTCTCTCTAGCGTGTATAGCAAAGGCTCTGTAGAAAATACCAGAAAAGGGAGCTGGTTTTCAATGCGTACTGGATCGTTTCTGTTCCCTGCCTACTCTTTCTAGGACAGTACAGTTGGGGTAAATGTGAGACAGAATAATCTTCAGTTCTGAATAATCATCATAGTTGTAATTTGAAGCAACTACCTAGATTAGCACAGCTCTTATTACAACCAAAGGGAATATCTACTTTTTTAATACCAACTACATTTTTCCTCTTTCCAGGGTCTGACTTAATTGACAAGTCAGCCACCACCACCAATACAAGATATATTTCTAGTTGAGCTTTCTTCCTAAAACTGTCTGATGCGATGATTTTGCTATAGAGTATGCCTGTAGCAGCATCTTTTTCCACAGAGATCCTCCCAACACCTGTTTTAGCTGGAGCCAACACCACGACCGTGCCGCACGACGTAGCAGGAACTTCCTTAAATTTTACCATGAACATTACAGTGACTTGCTCCTTTGCAAAGGCCTGGAAGTTGCTGTTGTAAGGGGGTGTGGAATACAATGGCAGTATGTTACATTGCACTATGTTACATTGCATTCTAATAATTAGCTAGCTAATGTATTAGAGTGAAAAAAATCTTCAGGTGAGTATGAAGTCACAGGTTCCACTGTTTTAGCTCACTGTCCACAGTACAATGGATCCCACAGTTTATTTCACGTTAGGATAATTCCCTACTATGCCGTTCATTTCAGCACAAGAAATAGATATATATACACCTTCTGTTCCTATTAACGCCATCCAACAGAGCAATGGAAGAAGTGAAACTGCAGGCTTGTTGTGATATGCACAAACTGCTCAGAAACTTAGCGTTTACAAATAACTTGCCAGATGCCAGTGCCGACAGTGGCAGGGCAAGGTAAAATGCACAGGCTGGTATTTCAGATCTCTTCTTCTCAGACTGGTTTGAGTTACTCTAACACACCTTTCCGACAGGTTTGCACACTAACAAGAGAAGACAATCGTGAAATTGGCCAAACACCAGAAGATGAGCAGCTCCACGTGCTCCCGTTATACAAAGTCTCTGATGTGGATGAGTTCGGAAGCACTGAAGGCCAGGAGGAGAAGAAGAGGAACGGCAGCATCCAGGTCCTTACCTCCTTTCGCCGAAAAGTAAGGATGTTAGCAGAGCCCGTCAAGACGTGTCGGCAAAGGAAGCTGGAAGCAAAGAAAGCAGCTGCAGAAAAGCTTTCCTCCTTGGAGAATGGGTCTAGCAAAGCTGAAAGAGAGAAGTCTGCTGCAGCGCGCAACAAGCAAGGCAGCTCTGAGGCGGCAGGTCACGCAAAGCAGCTAGCAGGTAAGCACAGGAATCTGCTCGGGATCTTTAGCAGCAGCGTAAGCTTCCTAGAAATCAGGGCTATTTTTAATGAGTCTTGAGAAAATCATTATTCTCAGCCCAAGAACATTTGAAAGTAAAAGGGAAAGAGAATTCCTGAAAGTAAATATCGTTATTGTATATTTATAAATACTAGAGTGGCAAATTGTATGAGAAATCCTTTACTGTTGGATAGTTAACACCTGGAGAAATGTGGTGCTTTTGCAAACTCTGCTTGCCATCCAGTGGATAGTAAAGTACTTTTAAGAGACTTGTAGTGCTAGAAGCCATGAAAAGAAGCGTGTGATGCTGCTGCCAAAGGAAGAATGACCTACCCATCACTCACTGTCTGCCACTGTTACAGAGAACCTCCTAATTTGAGGGGATTCGAGCCTAACCTCTTTACCACAGTATATACTCTGCTTCGAGACCAAAAGCAAAGCAGGTTTTTCCATAGTGGAGTGAGAGTTTAAAAGCCCACTTAGCAATCCCTGGCAGTTTTCATCAGGACATCCAAGAGTCCTGAGCAAAGGAGCTCATTATGACTATTTTATTGTTACAGCAACTGTCTCAGAGAGGAAAAAAGCAATGCATCCAAGGCCACATGGAAGGTCACTGAAATACCTATGAATAGAAGTCATCTGCCCCATGACCTAGGCTAGGGTTGTAACCATTAAACAATGCCATTTCACTTTAATGAGTGATGGTTTTGCTCTTAGGTCTTCAGTTAATCTCACTTGTTACTGAACTGTTCTCTCTGCCAGTGAATGTCACTGCTGGTTTTTTTACATAAAGCTAAGGACATTTTTTTGAGTCAGCTCTATTAATATAGATGAGAAGAATTATTTATTCTTAGGGGAAAGAAGGTCACCTTGTGTACGGCTGTTTGGGAGGACTTTGATGCTCCGTTTCATGGGCTACTTAAATGATGATTCAACTCTCTGGATTTTTCATGTGACTCTGAACAGATTGCACTGTCCTCTTTTTCCCCATTGCCACTAGCATCTGATCTCGCTGGCTACATGCCAAAAAGGATGAGTAGCCTTAGTTTTATTCAGCTTCTTAGAGGATGGCATTTGAGATATGAGAAAGGGAACCTCTGTTAATGTATCATATGATATACGTTTGTTAGAAATTTTATAGATATGTATCATGAAAGTCTATAAATATGTTGTTTGTTGGTTTGGTTGGGTTTTTTTTAAAAAAAAAAAAAAAGCTTGTGTGTTGTGGTGTTTTTTTCTTTTCACATCTACAGATCTTTTACGTCTTTCAGGACCAGCCACACAACAGCAGCAGCAGCAACATCCACAGCGCACTCTCCCTAACAACCCTCAGTCAAATCCTGTCAACTCATACTCGGGTTCAGGTTCTGCAAATCTCTATGTAAGGTTGCCTAATCCAGCCAATGCTTATCCAAGCTCTTCATACACTTCAGATCCCTATGGAGGGTCCAGTCCCATGAACCTCTACACAACCTCATCACAGCCTGCGGGGTCTTATTTGAATTCTTCCAGTCCCATGAACCCTTATTCAGGATCATTAAGTCAAAATAACCAATATCCGCCCTACCAATGCAATGGAAACATACCGATGGACAACTGCCCCTCTTACCTGGGCTCCTACTCTTCCCAGCATCAGCACGTGGACTTGTATAGTTGCCAGAGCCAAGACCACATGTCTAAACTAAGTCTACCACCCATTCAGACGTTATACCAGCATAGGTTTGGGAATAACCAGAGTTTTGGTCCCAAGTACTTGAATTACGGAAACCAAAATATGCAGGTAGACTCCTTCAGTAATTGCACCATTAGACCAAATGCACACCACGTGGGGTCTTTTTCCTCCTACTCCACCCCTGAGGCTGACGGCCATTTTATGGAGGTCGCCTCAAGGTTAAAATCTAATTTGAGTAATCCGAGCATGGATTATGCCTCCATGAGTAAAACCAGTGAATATCATCACGTGCAACCCCTCCCACATTTAGCCCACGACTACCATTCTGCTCCAAATATGTTTAGTGGTCCTCCTAATTCACTGCATCTCCAAAATAAGGATAGCGAAGTGATTTCCCATGCCGTTAATGGTTTGTCTAACATGCTTCCAGGTCAAAACCATGATAGGACTACTCCCCAGGGTGGTTTAGATAAAACTGAAGTGCTGAATCCAGAAAAAGCAGAGGATCCCGATGAAGTCTGGTCAGATAGTGAGCAGAGCTTTCTGGATCCAGAAATTGGAGGAGTGGCAGTTGCTCCATCTCATGGGTCAATCCTCATAGAGTGCGCAAAACGTGAGCTCCATGCAACGACTCCCCTAAAAAATCCCAACAGGAACCATCCCACCAGAATATCCCTTGTCTTTTACCAGCACAAGAGTATGAATGAGCCGAAACACGGTCTGGCTCTGTGGGAGGCAAAGATGGCTGAGAAGGCAAGAGAGAAAGAAGAGGAATGCGAAAAGTACGGCCCAGACTACGTGCCTCAGAAATCCTACGGCAAAAAAGCGAAGCGGGAGCCTGCCGAGCCACACGAACCCTCAGAGCCAACGTACATGCGCTTCATCAAGTCTCTTGCACAAAGGACACTGTCGGTCACCACAGACTCCACAGTAACTACATCTCCATATGCCTTTACACGGGTTACAGGGCCTTACAACCGATATATCTAACTTCACACCTTTGTTGGTTACCTCATTTGAAAAAACACCTTGTCAGTAGGGTAGTTCTTGGTTAGATTGTGGGGGAGGCAAGGGTGAAGAAGAAAACAGTGTTTTTACAAAACTCGTCAGTGGAAAAAGCCTCAGCACACCAGCAACAAGAGGTAATCTCACTAGCGCACTTATTTTCCGCTGATTTCTAAGTGGTCACAGATGGCACGTAGGAAACAAGACCAAAGCATCCTATGCAAAAACAAAAGCAAAAGAAAAAAAGTGTTTCGCAATTTACATTTGAAAACACTGGCTCCGTTACTGAAAGAGATAATCTGCAAATAGATTATTTTTTTTTTCTTACAGTTTCGCACATCTGTGGCCACTTTTAATGTCACCAAGTTTGCGTAGTCATGGAACAGGAGCAAAAAAAAAGAAAAACCCTAAAAAAATAATACTGTAGTATTACAACTGCAGGAATCTTAAAATAACATCTGGTGCTGAATCTACGATGTACTGAAATACTGGAATTATGGCTTTTTAACACGCAGTTTTTACTGTAATCTTATTAGTCTCTTGATTTTATTTAACGAAGTAGATAAGTATAAAACATAACGAATAGACAGCAAAACACTGAATTTGTTTGGATATTCTAAAACCATGGTGCTATCTAAGAGAATGGTGTCTTTATTTTAACAGTCGAACAGTTAATGCCTTTATAACAAAATGTCAGTGGTGTAGTCAAACGTTCTTCAGCAACAGGGAGGACCTTTTCATTCGTGTATGTATTGAATTTACCTGGTGTTAAAATAAGCTTACTTTTTAACATATGGGAATTACAAAGACCTCTGGATTTCGCTCATCCAGTCAAGTCCGAGAAAAGGACAATAAAATAGAGAGAGAGAGATATTTTTTTTTTAAATAGTGTTTCAAAAGCACTTTGTCTACCTAAGCTTGGCAACTTGAACAATGCTAAGGTACTAAGACATTAAAAAAAAAAAAAGAAAGAAAAAAGTTTACTTTGATTTTAAAATGCAAAGATAATTTTTTTAAACTAAAAAAAGCTTTTAAATACTTTCGGTTTAGCCATGCATCTGCTAGTGGGCTACATATCCATTTTTAATACAGTCAGTTATGGCAAAAATGGGGCTTACTGGATATAAGGGAATACTTTAGTACACAAAACACATGTTTTTCTGGTGCTCATCTCACACAGCTATACTGTAAACTGTTTTCTACAATTATTATGACAAGTTCATTGCTCAAATATGTACAGTTTTAAGGAAAGAGTTTTATATTAACCACAGGTAACAATTAGCAGCATGTGACAGACTACAACTAGTTAGCTTGGGCTTCTGCTGTTTTTAAAGATCCCTACGCTCTTCAAATACTGAATGGCAGATTGCTTTTGTGTTGGTAATTACGTACATTGTGGTGTAAGTCATTTCTTGGTGCAAGCGTCCTCTTTGCCAGGAAGATTGAGCAGACCGATGCCTACACAAGATGAATGAAACAGGGTTAGTTCTGTGTGATTCCGTTGATGAAATAGAAAACAAAAAAAAAAAAAAAATAGGCAGCTGGCTTGCTGTGGTGGTTTTAAATCCTTAATTTCTATTAAAAAAAAAAAAAGCAGGAGAGTTGTATAGTAAATTAAATTGTAAACAAAACTTTTTTTAACGCAATGCTTTAGTATTTTAGTACTGTAAAAATATTAAATCTATATATATTTGGGTTTTGAGCTGAATTCACATCATGGTGCTACTCAGCCTGCTACAAATATATCATAATGTGAGCTAAAAAAATACATTAAAAGGTTTGAGTGATGTTCCTACTTGTCATATACCTCAACACTAGTTTGGCAATAGGATATTGAACTGAGTGTGAAAGTTTATATATTGTATACCATCTTTTTCCCCCAATAGCCTTTGAAAAAAAAACAAATAAAAAAAAACAAAACAAAAAAAACTCTCTCAATACTTGACATTTTAGCAAGTATAACTTGAACTTCAACTTTTTTTTTTTTTTGGTTCTAAAAATTCAGGGATATTTCAGCTCATGTTCTCCTATGCCAACGTGTCACCTGTGTGTATGTAAAGCTGTTATAGGTGAAATATATTATTCTTGGGGTTTCTGTTTTGTTTTTGTTTCTTTTATTTTTTTTTTTTTTTAGGGATTTAATGCTTTTCTTTTGAATCCCTTCTCTAATTTTTCTTGTACATGTATTGATGTAACTAAAACTAATTTTGTAAATTCGTTAGCTCTTTTTATTGTAATGAAAGCGTTTAAGAGATTTAGAATGTTTTGCCTGTTTCAAATGAATAAACAAAAAGAAAGTAGAATGCACTGAGCTGATTAAAGGGAAAAACGTAAGGCAGGGGTTTGGCAAGTGACTGTTTGCTAGAGTTGTTCAAGTCACTCTCTAAACAAGGCTTCTTGAATACTGTAATGAATAAAATAAAATAAAATATAAAAAGGTACAGTCTGTGCAAGGGCTTCCCTAAACACGCAAACCTCCATGTCCCAGATATATCTTGTGCAATATACTGTAAGATTAAGTTCGGTCAAAAGAAATTTTATCTAACAGAATCACAACCTCGCTCGAGTAAATCAAAGGAGGCCTTTGGGTTTAATGGTCAAATATTTATTATGGCAATTTTGCTTTTTTTTAATTCTCAGTCTGTGACTTTACCCACTGCATTGAAACAAAAGTTTCATCGCCTTTTTTTAAAAAAAAAAATTAATGATGGTTATATGTCAGATTAATTAAATCCTTATAAATCTTCATTTTTCAGTGATTTTTTTTTTTTTTTAAAGTCCTATATTCCTCATGTAATCCACAGTAGATGTTTGGTTAATATGCCACGCGCCGTCATTTGCCAAACTGCTGGCAGCCGGAGCAGGAAGCTTAGCCGGGGAATCCGTTTTGTGTTGTAAATCCCCGACCTGTCATTTTTGGTTGTACAGAACCCTGCCTGGGTTGGACCGAATGGCACAGCAGACATCAGAGCGCTTGTCTAGGATTATCAGGTTGACTATAGCCATACTTGAAGATGCTTCTGAGTGGTGTCAACTTTACTTGAATGAATTTTTCATCTTGATTGACGCACAGTGGTAAAAAGTTCACTTCTAAAGCTAGTGGTTAACTTGTGTAGGAAACTTTAGCAGTTTGACACTAAGGTAATGAACTTCTGTGTGCATTTTCTATGCTTATGTTCTACTTTTTTTTTTTTTTTTACTTTAGTTTCATTCATTTTCCTGAAATGTTTGGTATGTCTATAAAAAGAATCTGAGGATGGTTATAAATACTGTAAGTATTGTAATGTAATGCAGGTTATTTGAAAGCTGTTTATTATTATATCATTCCTGATAACGCTGAGATGTGGGTGTTTTTAATAAAATTTATATTTATTTAATGCACTCTAAGTCTGTCTTGCAGAAACTTGTCTTTCCCTGTCATTTTTATTAGCGAGCGCAGCGAAATGTGGGCCTTAGAGCCAGCCCCGGGTCAGCAGCCCCCGGGGGACCGGGCTGCGGTAGAACTTAAACTGGAAACCCTGTCAGGAGAAGCGGAGGAAGTTTGCAGGCTGCAGCAGCTCAGAAGCTGAACGCAAGGACTGACACCCCAGGAGAAGCCCAGCTTCTCACTGAGGGGGGCCCACACACCCCCACAGGTGGAGCCCATTCCACCTGACTCGGGCGTCACACTCAAATGAAGCGCTTCACTGGGGACTTCAAAACAGGGCGCCTGGAGGTCACATTCATTCCTCGTCCTGCTTTGACTTGCCCATGATGCGGTGGGACAGCAGCTACCTAGCCCAGGCCACTGCTCAGTAAAACCTGTGTTTACCGGGACGAGGGAGGCATTTTTATGGGCAGGAGGAGGGTGCAGAGCATCACCGCTGGTCTCCCACTGGTGCTTGCGGACACAGAGGGACATGGCGTAGTCGCTGTTGGAATTTGCTGGCTGCCAGAGTGACAGCCACAAGAGCCCAGCTGGCAGAGGCAGGACAAGGTCGGGGGGGGGGATTTATCTGTACCAGTTACGCATTTCTCAGTTGATTTCAAATTGCTCCCAAATGATGGGATGCTCCAATAGATGGTATTACTGTGCCAGGGGAGGTTTAGATTGGATATTGGGAAGAATTTCTTCACCAAAGGGGTTTGTCAAGCATTGGAACAGGCTGCCTGGGGAAGCGGTGGAGTCACCATCCCTGGGGGGATTTAAAAGACACGCAGACGCAGTGCTGAGGGACATGGTTTAGCGGCGGACTTGGCAGTGCTAGGTTGGCAGTTGGGAAAGCCCTTTAAGATCGTAGGGTCCAATCTAAGCGATTGTACAATTAAGAAAAAACAAAATTATAAAAAGCCTAAAACCTTATGCATAATTTAAATCGCAGCTAATCCAGAGAAAATGAGAAGCAGTAAGAAAGTGTGTCTGGCTCGACACCAGGACATACATTCCTGCAGGCACTAGAAAAAGGCCTGTTTTCATGGTCCCTTCTTTTAACTTCAAGGGACATCAGGACCGAATCCTGAAATAGTCTCTTCTGTGGGAAAAGAGAGAAATTGCTCGCTCCACGGCTGCAAAAATACTTCTGCGACAATCGGTACTTGAAAGCTTTTCAGGCTCTCTTGAAGACACCGAGTTTGTTGTCAGCCCTGGTTGCCCCCATCCACCAAGGGCACGTGCCTTGGGAAAGCCCCCCCTGCTTTGTATGACCAAAGTGTCTTTGGGAAGCAGCGATTTAAAACTCAAAAAAAAAAAAA
>VXBO01014315.1:75517-113158 GCA_013400135.1 Rhinoptilus africanus
GGGGGTGGAAAAAAAAAAAAACACACAACCCAAACCACCACACGCCTAAACGAAAGGATTTCTTTTGGAGAAGTAAAGCACCGTACAGAAGGCAGCAGGCACCTTACACAAGGAGTGGTGGGTAACGGTAGTTTCTCCATATGCACCTTTTCACCGCTACTTTCAAATATAAGTTCAGAAATATTTAAAAAGAGAAAACGCAAATATTTTCACTCAAGTAAAACTCAAAGCAGGGGAGCAAGACCTCGGATTTAAGAGTGAACCCCGAGGTTCACACCTAGCTGCAAAACAGAGCTTACAGAGGGGCGCATCCCCTTGCCCGCAGGGAGGAGCCCGGCGCCGTGCCTGCCAGTGGCAAGGGCTCTCCCGGGCTCCTACGCTCTCATAACAAGCGCCACGCTGAACCCACTGGTGCTTCCTGATGGTCCAGCAGCGCTGAGATTAGGATGGGCAGATATCATCATCTCAGCAGTAAATTAATACTCTGGTATTTAACTGACACAGTAACCTGGTTTTTCCTCCAGAAAAACAGGCATCTGTCAAGTTTCTGTGACACTCAACTCTCTTTACCCATCTGCAGCCACAACTAACAATTTTGAGGCACTCAGTAAATCACCGTTTTGTCTTGGAGGACACTTTTACTCCCACCACCCCATGAGCTACAACGACAGCTCTCCCCTCCATCACTCTCCGCGACACAGTTCATTTTTCAACTAAGTTTACGTATTAAGTGGGTCCCTTTACTTTGTCCTGTAAATGATTCCCTAAGATAGTTTAATTAGGGCAAATACCGTACTAGGAGGGATTCTTGCAGAACTTACAAATAACACGTATTAGTACATTTTACTTGCCTCACCTCTAAGCACCAAGGGGAATAACTGATGTGCATGACGTTGGGACAGAAAGCGCTGCTGATTGAAAGAAAAAAACATGCCTTCTATTTAGAGGGATGAAAAACCTTGCACTGGGGTAAGAAAGCAAGAAAGAAGGAGAAGGTCTGTTAAAGATCTACTGCTGCCCTTTCTTTCCGATCACCAGAGCAAACTGGGGCTTGAAGCCATGCCCCCGACCTGCCCGCTGCGACGCGAGGCAGCCGAGCCCCCGGCAGACGGCGGCCCCCCTCCACCCAGGGCAACGCCAGGGAGGGATCCCCAGATGCCAGGCCACGGGGGAAGGAACGACACACTCCTTACAACAGGGTATTAAAAACATACAAATCTCCTTATCCTTGACTTCAAAGGGTCACCTTGTTTCCAGGTCTGGAGCCTGCACCCGTGTCTTTCAGGTGCAGGAAGAAGGCACCCCTCTTCCTCCCCCAGAGCATTTTGCCATGAGTTCAGGGGTTTGATTACTCACAACCCTGCCGTTCAGGTCCCCCTTGCCTGAACAGGTTCGGAGCAACTTCTTATCGGATGTAAAAGGCTTAAAATACTCTGGGGTACACACAGGCACATCACATCGTCACCCTCCTTCCCACATCACATAAAAAAACCCACTTCAAATCATTGTATGAAGGAGCAGGGGGAGGGCGAGCTGCTGTTCCAATTCCTTTTAAGATGGGGTTTACTGTTGGGTGTAAAACCAACGCCACTCTCTTGATCCGCAGTCCCAGCAGAAACACGGCACTGGCTGCTGGAGGAGGCCACGAGAGGGTCTGCCAGGTTTTTTCCTCTTTTACAATCCGGCCAAGCTAATCCAGGTTAGCCTGTTTCCCCCACTCAGGCTTTGCTTCAACTAGCACATTAAATACTTTGTCTTTGTGGTATTTTACACATGGAAAACCATCCCAAGGTAAGCACATTTCCTTCTAATGTCATGGCAACGCAGCTGTACGCTCCTAAATCACGGCAGAAAAGGCAGCCCGGTGCTCGGCAGGAACAGCTTGGGATTGTGGCGCAGCTTCCTTTTAGCCCCCACTGCATTAGCAACTGGAACCTCATTGGATTCTCAGGCATAATCATCTTCCTTTTATTTTTTCTGCTCCTGTTGTGATTATTTGTAAAAATGACAGCACCATTATCTTCTTGTAAGTAAGCCTTCACACAGACCACTTTGGTAAAGAGATTTAACTGGAGGGGATGGCTTAAAGTGCAGTCTGCTCTGAAAAGGGACAGGGAAAGTGGCATCCTGGGGCTCCCAGTCTGCATTTCAATTATTGTTGTAGCTAACGTGCCTGATTGGGGGGGGGGTTGGCATCTTCCCCCCATCTATCCCTCCCCAAACAGATGCAACAGATCTCCTCTGACTAGCCCTTCTCCCCACCTGTGTAGCCCTGGCTCTGTTGACATTTGTACAGGCATAAAGCTGGTCAGATGGCAGGAATCCAGTTCTAATTAATGGGAGCAAATGGTTTGCTATAAACAAGAGTAAGGCTTGACGTGGGGGGAGGTGACAGATGTCAACCAAGGGGAAAACGTCTATTAGCTGTTCCCTCCTCCCCCACCACCCCCAGCACATTTGTTTGGCATGACAGCCTGTCAGTTCAGGCCCCGCTTTAAAATTTACATCCAGATATTGGGTCTGTATTGGAACTTCTGCAGCCTCCACACAGCATTTCTGAGGCAGGAGGAGAGGGCACTGGCAGGGACCGTATAAGGCAGAATTTTAAGACCTCAGGCTTGCCTGCTCTTCAAGGATTTATACAGTCTTACAATCGGTAACCCTGGCAAATCTCCCCTCTGTCTCTCTGCTGTTAACGCTCTCCATACCAGCAGTGAGCGTGCACTTGGTCAGAGGGCTGCAGCTTGTCGGCATCTATTATCCTGGCTCCTATGGATGAAAACGACCGTGCATTTGCACCGGAGTGCTCCAACGTCCCTGGCACAGGATGCCAGCAAGAGCAGCCCGTTCCCTCCTTGCCCCAGGCTCCCGCAGCGCCCTCCCAGCAGCTGCTGAAACTCCTCAGCCGAGCCACGCCAGGGAAGACGGGGAGCAAGGCCGCGGCACAACACACACACCTCGCACGGGACACCCTGGGCTCCTCCTGTCCAAAACCCCAGGTGACAGGTACCAGCTGATCCAACGGCAGCACAGAGGAAACCCATCTGTGCCAAGATGGTGACACTGCAAGGAGGTGCCGGGCAACACCAGCCAAACTGACGCAGTAGCAGGAGGAAAAGGGGGTCTGACAGCCCCCACAGCACTCAAATCGCCAGATGCAAATCCCAGACACATAAGGTGACAAGGCAAAGGTGAGCTTCTCTCACAGGGGCACAGGGAACGTATTAGATTAGGTCTGCTATCTTGGTAAGTTTCCCAGGAGCACCACACTGGCATTTTACAGAAGGATTTGCAATGGAGGATTGCTAGCCCCCTCTCAGGCAGAGGCATGGTTTCCAGGTTAAATTAAATTGAAAACCAGATGTGCTTTAGTCAAGGAAACCAGGTCAAGTGTAGCCACGAGGTTTCAGAGCTCCAGCAGCTGTGCTCTTAGGTGAAGAAACCAGCGCTGCCTCCTCCTCCTCCACCACCACGTTCACTGCTGCTGTGCAGCAGCAGCTGCTTCCTTGGGAAAGGCAGGCAAGCAGCTTGCTTACACAGACTTAGATCCAAAAAATCACCCACCACCACCCCCCATTTTAAGTGCGAGGGAAAGAAGAAAACTTCACAAAGTCTGAAGAGGACCTCGCAAGTTTCTGTGAATCCCACAAGTATTCCCCATGTGTTCTCTCCGTGCATTCATAGTAAGGCGCTGTAGAACTCCACAAACACACAACGTACACGTATCGCCAGGTACAGCTGACATTTGACTAGCTGGGAGCGTGAGCAGCCGCTCTCTTCCTAAGAAAGTAGTTTGCTGCCAGTTGATAGTCACCAGTTACACATGGCTGTCAGATGTGTCTGTAGGAAGATCTCCACAGCATAATTTACGGACTATCACCCTAGGAAAGATGCTGCCCCATTTCCGGGGGCGGGGGGGTTATGCTGATAAAAACACAGCAAAGAGATTTGCTGCATATCTGATGCCTGCCTGCTTGCCTCCAGAGCACGGACGAAGCAGTGAGCAGAGGCCGTTTGATCCATGGAGGGCTCTGCTGCTGGCGAGTATTCCCAGACAGCTCCTGGTAAAGAGCAAACAAAGTTCTTGCTTGTTCAGTTAACTCTGATCAATCAATGACAGTTAAGAAGAGAGATCATATGTTACATGTGACCTCTTGCCACAGAGGCTGCAAAGAGCTCTCTTGCCTACCACGTGCACAAACGTTTTCCAAAAACGCAGCTGGGCTCCTGTTAGGAAGCATGGGCAACATTTTTAAACAACTGCTAGAAGAGATTGAAGCCTTCAGTGCAGGGCAGAGAGGAGAGTGCTAGTCCAAGAAAAGTCCCTTCAAGGAAGGGGATTCCTCCTGCCGCTCATCCCAAATTATTACACCGTATTTGCTGGGCCAGAGGGAGAGAACTATGCCTAAGGGGAAGCATGACTTTGTACCACGGGAATGGCAAGCTCTGCTGCCTCTTCTCATTTCTGCTTATGGATGTGAGGTTAATATTAAACAGCACATTAAAAGGCAGTGCTCAGAGATAGCACTTGACCCCTGCCTTCCTCTTCAGAGGCAAGCACCTTCCCCAGTAGGCTCTCTCCTTCCCCAGCTACGCTTTAAAAGTGGCCAAAACAGAGGCGTGACGCTTGTCAGGAGCTCAGGTCCCCTGAGCAATGCGTCCGCTTTGATCAGGACTTAGAGGAACACTTCATTTGGGGTCAGGTCACACTTCCCTGTGAGCTGTGCTGCGGGACTCCCATTCTGAGCAGCCCTGAGCAAGTCTGAAAGCAAAATCCAGCTGTTCATAGATGTCAGGAAGATGCATCACCTCCAGGGGTAAGCAGGGACTGAACAGGGAACATATGGACCACAGTTCTGGATTTCAGCGTCTGAACTCTGCTTGGAACCTGCTTTAGGTACCCATGCCCCTTAACTGGGTTTCTCAGTCCCAGTTCCCCTGCAAAAAGGTCTTCTCCAAACCACATGGGGATGTTATGACAATAAATATGTTAGCAATTTAAGCATTCAGATGCTATGGCAACAGCACCTGAATTCATATCCTTGAACTGGGAGAGCTCAACTGCTATTTTTTCTGTTTATGTTAACTTTCTTCTTTCCTGCTTTAAACTTCCACCCCTTCTGAGATGAGCCCTACTAAACCACTCGGCTTTTCCTCATCTTTGCCTTAAAAATACCTCCCCTTTAAAGAACTGTTCCATTGTCAATGCGCAGTTTATTAAAAAAAAAAAACACATAAGAGGGGGGAAGGCAGAGAGAATGAAAGAGGCTTTCTATAAAATCTTTCCGTTCATGTAGCCCATCTCAAAGCAGGTATAGACAAGAATAGCTGCTCAGCGTGCGTAGAAAATTGTTTTACTAAATGTGGAAGGAAAAGCATTGATTCAATCTCATGGACATGAGAAGTCAAAATTGCGCATAGTTGCCATTAGTGCTCTTGCTGCTGCGAAATCTGAAAGGAGTGGAACGGCCACTCGTTCAGAGGCCAACATAAAGGCAATGAAGGAAGCCAAAATTACTCTTATGAATTTCCTCTCACTGCTGCTATAATTGGGCACCCCAAGGTATTCTCTTCTCAGCCACAACAGTGAGCAGTCAAACCTGCCACTGCATACATAGTAGGTAGCACACAATTGACAGCCAGGGCAACTTTTTCATTGATTTTTCATAATATGATCAATAAAATATTTCATTATGACCCATGAAATCCTATTTGCACCATCAAGAGACAGGAAAGATGCTGTCATGCGTGGAAAAAAACCCAACAAACCAAACAACCACCCCCCCAGAGATGCAGATCTGCCGACTGCTTTTTTCCAGTAAAAATCCATACAAGATGATTTCTTTTCTGGTTCCAGTCATACCACATCAAGTACTGACTAGCTGCAAGGGAAAAAACCCCAAACCCACTGGTCAGAATCAACCTTCAGCTAGAGAAGCACCGCAAAATCCAACAACAATGCTTCTAGTTGTCTCGGACAGGGAGTTCAATGCGAAGGGGCTAGGCTTTCAGCATTACAGGCAAGATCTTTTGCCTTCTTGGCAAATAACTTGTTCAGGAAAACCGCACAGGACGCTAAACTAAACAGCCCACCGTGCAAAATTTTTCCAAGCCATCTTCAGTGAACTGCCCCAAATGTAAAGGCAAGAAGCTCATCTTGCCGCTGGTTTATCGCTCCGCGGGCAGAAAGGCCGTATCCCAACCAGCCAGCAGTGCTCTCTGAAGAGCTGCTGGGGATTGCAAATGGCCCCAGGGCAAAGGGTATTTTCTACTCAAACACACTCTCCAGTCCATCAGGGGTAAGGTAATCAGAGGTGGAGACACCTAAATTCTCTTCCTTGAGTTTAATTCTACATATGTAAAAAGCAAACCCCCCCCCCCCCTTTTTTTTTTGCCCCCGCTCTTATCACTATGGTTTAAGAGAAAGAATCAAGAAATGTCTTGAAGTATGTGGCTGAATACGCTCCCAGCTCTTGGAGCCTTCTGAGGTTTTCAGAGTGCACAGCTTGAAACCTTTAAAAGCCACCTGATTATTGGAATACAGACAGGTACTTCAGCTTCTTTTTAATGTCTCACATTAACCATCCAACACTCAGTGAGCCACTTTGAAAGGTATTTGAGTGCAGACCAACTGTAGATCAGACTACATAAACATCTATTTCCATACTTATTAAGACATCTTTTTGCTTTTTTTTTTTCTTTCCTCCAATTACAGATTTACAAAGGTAGACCTTGTTTACACCATTTTTGATTTCTCACAAGACCCTACAATACACTGCAGAACGTGGGATGTAAGTAGCACAGCTTCTGGGAGATGGTTTACGAAACGCGTGGTTTTCTCAGAGCCTTGCTTACAAGGCTGAGCTCAGACTGCGAAAGCTGTCGAAGACAGCGCTGCCCTGACCCTCTCACCCTTTCAAGACGCAAGAAACTCTCACAACAGCTTAGTTCTCCAAAGGTCCTTCCCAAAAGGCAATTCACAAAGTTTTAAAGCACCAAGATTACACTGGATACAGACTTGTGGGAAAGTCCAAGGCAAGACAATGCAGCCATTCTGCTGAGTACCACTGAAGAACTGCGAAGGTGTAGGAAACGACACAAAAGCGAGTGAACTGCACTCACCCTTCGTCAGTTTTTGCAGAACTCCAGCCAGGCTCAACACAGTTTTTACTCTGAGATGCACACAAGCTATACTGAGCAAGAAGCATCACCTCGTAACTCCTACCAACCAAAGCAAGAGATGGACTGAGGATTTCTGAATGTACCCTACAGGACAGAGGAAAGCCTGGCTTGAGAGAGAGAAGAGATAGCTCTGTCTTGTTCAATTTCCTCCTTAAAAGAAAAAAAGAAACAACAAACCCAGAAATAGCGAAAATCAGCATAATCCTGGCATAATACAGAAGTGGGGAGGAGAGGAAGGACAGTCTGAGGAGAGAGATTGCAACACTTTCTTGCTGTGAATGTGATTTTACAGTTGCCTGTTGCAATACGCAGGAAGCGAGGCCGAGACAAAGAAGATCGTTTACACAGCAAAGGTAAAATACCAAGTGTCCGGTTTCCCATTTATAACACAGGCCTCCATCTGACAGGCTCCACAAGCTGGGACCTGAACGCGAACCGCAACCAGACAATAGCACCTACAGAGCGCGCCCCTGGGAACGGAGCATGAGGAGGCCGGGTGTAAGGTGAATCCACAGGAACGGCAGGGAAATCGATCCAGGCAGCCAGAACACAGTTTTCAGAGCTGGCACCACATCCGGTGTGGGAATACCAAGACATCAATAATCACTGCAAAAGGCCTCAGTCCTTTTTGGGGGCCTCACAAGTTTCTGCAGTTTCCAAATTCCACCAGGAATTTGAAGATTTGCCTCTCCGCATCCATTTTTCAGGTGCTGAAGGGCTCTATTTGCTCAATATGTTAGAAACAGAATTTAGTCACCACCACTACCCAGGCTGGTATTTCTGTAACAGCCCAGATTATCCCGCACTGGTAACAAGACCTCTTCTTTCTACTAAGAAACCACGTTCTCCTCATCCCTCAGCGCTTTAAACCTCACCATACACCGACTGCAGCTTTGCAGGAGCCATAGTCTCCTTTCAGAGCTCTCCGCTCTTCTACAAAGCTCACCACCAGGACTGACTCCACAGCATTAGCTGGTAAAGAAATTTAGAAAAAAGGCATTATGAGAATGTCTGATAGGTGACGTCTGTTTATCTTTGTGTTATTTCTGTTCACAGCAGATTATTTTACTAAATTGTTCTGAAGTCTCGCTCTGTATGCTTGTCCACTGCCATCCATCAGCCCAAAAAAAAAAACCTGCTTATGCTTTCACGATATTTTCCTGCCATGGAGCTTTATGACTCTGACCACCTATACTAATTCCAGAAAATGAACTGCCATGGATGGGAGCTCACATGTGACTCTGGAAGTGAACATCCTACCAGGTTCTGCGGCCACTGAAACACAGCTCTCTGTGACTCAAAGCATTTCCAGAAGATCAGAAATTACACCTATAATCTCTCTTAATTCCTCTCCTCTCTTTTTTTTTCTTTTTTTTTAATCCTCTCTACCTCCCTTCATAGCTACTATAGAGGCCAACATTATTATTAACTGTAACAAGTAAGGAAATTAATAGAAGGCTTTTCTCACAGAGTGGTAAGGAATGGGATCTAAACTGAGATGCTAAATAGAAGTCAAAGTCCATTGACCTGCATTTTGACCCTTTCATTTTAAGAGAAGCACAAAAATATGAGCCTTAAAGCCCCTCACTTTGGATACTTTCAAAGGGAAGTCAATGAACAAAAAACGAATGTAACCAACTTCAAATACTCTCACATGGGAGCCACATATACCGTGGGGGTTTATATTTGATTTTAAGGCCCCTTGAAAATGAGAAAGGAAGAGTGGAGTTGAAGATGACTAATTCCCTTAGGCTGGAAGATGCCATGACCGCTGGATCACTAATAAAAAAGAAATTGTATTTAGAGGGTCTAGGAAAAAAAGCAGCACACTTTAACACAACAAGGAAACAGGAGGTAAGGAAACCCCAGGAGTGAATGCCAGAATTTCCACACACACATTAGAAGGTAGTCTCACTCTTTTTCAGTATCTTTCACAAGAAGACAACAGGTATACTTCTGTAACCAAAACAGACATCTTGTAAAATGACCTGACTCATTCTGGATACAGTCATCAGGCAAGTTTATTTATTTGGTTGGTAAACTGTCAGTAAGTTGTCTAAACAGGTTAAGGTCATCTGCTTCCTCCACCTGCTCCGTGCCAGCCTTGCTCACACTGGCCTTGTCCCCAGTGAAACAGGGACCTCTTCAACCATTGCTAATCAGCACTCCTAAACCCCCACCCAGCACAACTGGGAGCTGTGCCTCAGCCTGAATAGCTACACTGCTAACACAGTTCGCTCCTTATCAGCTGAAGGGAGAGGTTTCAGGCTGCAGAGTAAATGCTCGCGAGCTGCACAGGAAGAAAGCGTAAGCTATGATTTCTTGTAACGCACAGAACACATTAGCAACGTAGGTAAACAGAGAGAAAGGTCAGTAACAGCCCGTTAATAAATCCATTTGTACTGCTTAGCTGGAACTCAGTCTCTTAAAATTAGTAAAAATCTAGCTGAAGCCTGAAACATTTCCAGAGGCAGACACTTCCTCCTTTGCTTACTCTCTCAGATTTCTCTTTGGTAACCCAGGATTAAATGGTATCATTCCACTTGACAAGAGGTTTCACCTATTTTCTTGGGCCCTAAACCACTAACCTAGTTTAGACATACAAGCTCTTCTATTCAGCCACATATTTACTACCAAAATGTGCTAATTATTACACTACCACAACAGTTCTATCAACTCTGTATTAAAAACTCAGGCAATCATTAGTTCTAAAAGCACTTAATTGCAGCCTGAAAATGGTTCGACGCAGGAATGGACTTCTCCGTACATCACAAAACTCCTGTTCTCCACCAGTAACATGCACAAGCCTTGTACTTTCTCACGGCGTGTCACAAGAGCCTTAATCACAGCCTCACGCTCACTCCCCTGCCACATCAAAGGCATGAGACGCCCCACACCGTGGCTCATCTCTGGTGTTGCTGATGGAACACCTGCAGGCAGGGAGCCAGGGACACGGGATTACGGACACCCTGCTCTCTCCCAGGTTATTTTATCACATGCAGAGAACCAGAAAGAACATGGATAGTTACACTACAGCATGCAGCAGCACAATCCAGAGGGCTTTTGTCATTTCTAACTGGATTATCTTTTCATTTAATGAATTAAGCCCCTTTTTCTTTTTTTCTTTTTAAGAAGGGATACTGTGGAAACAAGCAAACAAAAAAAATCCAACTATCCTGTCAGTTGCCATGTACTCTACTACACAAAGTATTTTCACACATTTCAGTGATTTCTTTTCTGGCAGGGCTGATGGTTAACAACAAGGAATTTAGCCCAAACAGGGACTCAAGCAGCTCCACAGGTAACATTACAGGATCTAACTGATCACCAGGCCTGGTGTAGAACTTGGGACTGTGTTAACACAACCACTGGGCTCACCCAAAGCCCAGGGACAATCAGGTACCTCAAGAGGAGATGCCGGGACAGACAAGCGGCACAGCCCAGGCAGGGGCAGGACAGGATCCCTGGCAGAAGCTCCTACAGCCTGTCTGGGGATTTCAAGGGTTTATTAAGAGGCAGCACCACTGGTTCATGATGCACATCCTCTGATTGAAAGTAAGCACCTCCAGTCCTACTCTTGGAGCAGGAGTAATTTCCTTTAGAGCAGGAGTAATTTCCTTCAGTCCACAACTAATTCATCATTTTGCTGAGATGTGTTCATTAGGCCTTAATGCCCCTCTCTCTCTGGAAGGGATCCAAATTTATAATTTTTAGTTCCCAAGAAAGCATCCTAACACTTAAGCTAAGAGTATCCCAGAGCCTGAGCTTTCTCCTCTTCCAAGGGCTGCATTTATCATTACATGGAGAAGAGCACAACACACTAGAGCCTCCCTCTCCACTTCAGATACAGGCACCTAGACCACAACTCTCTCAGGTTGCAAGACTAATTTATAAGGATAGATGAACTCTGCTCCCACTGAACAACCACCCATTCCCCCCTCACCAGAGAACTCCATTGCGAGGCATGAGATAGAGACTTCAAGCCCCGAGGCTAAGGAAGAAATTATGCTTGCTGCACCCTTACAATAATCTACCACCACCATCTCCCTTCTCCTTCCATTGAGCTTTGCCTCTCAGCCCTACTGGGAAGTGCCAAGGTAGAGCTGCCATGTTACAAAAAGAATTACACTTCCAGAGTGCCACAGAGATGATATCTGAGATGGCCGTAAAGAGCAACACTCCTGATAAATCCCGTCAGTCCTGTTGCACTACAAGGAAAAGCAACACATACTCTGAGCTACAAACACAGTGGGAAGGGTAAGAGGCAACAAAAAGACACCTGTATGTGCTCTCCAGCATACACTTAAACTCCTTCAAGTTTAAGCTTCAAGATATCTTATAGAATGATAGAATAGTTTGGGTTGGACATGTCAAGATCATCTAGTCCAACCCCCCTGCAACGAGCAGGGACATCTTCAACTAGACCAGGTTCCTAAGAGCCCCCTCCAACCTGACCTGGAATGTTTCCAAGGATGGGCATCTACCACCTCTCCAGGCAACCTGTGCCAGTGTTTCACCACCCACATTGTAAAAAGTTTCTTCCTTATATCTAGTCCGAATCTACCCTCTTTCAGTTTAAAATCATTACCCCTTTTCCTATCATAACAGGCCCTGCTAAAACATTTGGCCAGTTAAGCCTCTCAGCACTTTCTGGACACAGCAGTAGTTTAGACATATCTTTTTTTAAAGCAAGCCTTAACCAGGCTGATTTGACATCTCAGGAACAGAGCATTGCATTCAAAACACACTGAAGCTTTATGAAAACCAAAGGTACTAAACCAAACTTACCTTTTCCCCCCTAAAGGCTGCTAAGATCTACCCCAGAAAGCATCCTCCCCTCCTTCACTTTAGTTTTGCAATCTGACTCCAGAGGCAGCTGGCCTTTGCAGGTCACGCTGGGAAGGGGGACCCTACCTACACCTGTGGAGAGCAGCCCCCACCCCAGTGCTGAGTTAGTTCCAGTCCCACCCCCCCTGCGCAGCTGCAAACACTCCCAGCCAGCCCCAGTCACCAGAGAGCAGGTGAATCCAGTGAACCCATTACTAAAAAGCTGTAGTATTGTGGCAAAACTAGAGCGGTTTCGTTTGGATGCTTTCCTCCTCAATACTGCCTGCGATTTCCACCTATGAACTGAAATACTGTGCCCTTAAATGATTCTGTCTCATAGGCATGACAATTTATCCCAAAAAAAGTGGAAATGACAGAACCTGCTTTTTGCATTCCTCCCAGTTAATTGGATTTAGGTGGGTGGGGAGGAAGAGAACTCTCTCTCCGCTGGTTTGGTTACTTTCTGTGTAATGCTGTAATTCAGCTTTTCCCTGATGCTACACAACCCGGCCATCCCTTGCTCAACAGCAAACTCCCGTTCCTGCAGCCCAGACGATTTCTGTGGCTCCACAGCAGACTGTCTGAGATTTCTGTCTAGGGCACAGAAGCATAATTATCCTAATTATGAGAGAGAAAAGATAATAGATACAGAAGTTCTTTTCCCTAATCAGCTCTAGGTCAAAGCTTTACCTACAGCTAACAAGGAAATAATCTATTAATGAGCCCACATCAGGAACCAGCACGGTCACAGCAGTGTAAACACAGAAAGCCATAATTTCCAACAAATGGGTTAGAGCTACTTTCTAAAAAATGGCGGAGTCTTGGGTTTATTTAACTAAAGACATTATTATCTTAAAACTACAACTGCCTCAGTGCTTGGACTTAGCTTAGAAAGAAAGAATGCATACATCCACCCAAGGGAATGAATGCAATATACTGAAATTTCAGAGTTCAGAACAACCTCTGGAAATGCCAATGCATTATACCAGCCATTTGGAAAGGCGCTTTTTTTCTTATTTCTCTAGCTAAGCGTGCTCCTTATTCAAGGGAAAAATGCCAGCTGTTCTTGAATTCAGGTAATGCATAGACTACCAGGCCTTTGGGTGTCAGGCCAAAGAGCTTTCTAGAGAAACTGTACTGGTTTATCTTGTACGAATATTTTATTTTACATACAAGCAGGACACTGAGAAATTGTTAGGTCCACTGAAATATCAGCGCAGGCTTTGCACATGCTACAGCTGGATTATTTTTCTAACTGCTAGTAGACGTCCCACCAGCAACAGAAGCGCAATGAGATGCAAGGAACTGATTTTCAGCGCTGTGTCATCTGAGAGCAAAGAGATGCGAGTGTTATAAGCTACCCTCACTATGCCTTCGCTGCCGCTATGACTGATAAGCTTTATCAGGGCAGCAGGCTGGAAGGCAGCCTGCTTTTTGTTTTGCTTTTTTTCTGGAAAGAAACCGTCGCACAGATGCAAATCATGAGTGACAGGTGCTGTGACAGCAGCCTGCAGTGCAGGTGGGACACGGGGTCTGGCTTTATGTTAGCTCCTCTAATTCTGTTTCAACTGTCATAATTGTGTAGTTATCGGGGGGGGGGGGGGGGGGGCGGGGGGTGGTGTTAATGTATATTTAATATGCAGACTGCTGGGAGGAGGATTCGGGAAGAAAGCAGTACCAAACGCTGCTTTTTCTCTGTACAAGCACATACTTCAAGAGTATTGTGGTGTTAATGCCCCCTAAGGAACAAACTACATATTTGTGGACTGGGGTTTTTGGCACCGCAGTGCTACACAAAAGCACTGAACTATTTTGGTCTCTAGGTCTTGCAGCAGAAGCAACACTTGTGATTTCAGCAAGGAGGTTCCCTCTGCAATGTGCAGGAAAGGACTCAATGCCGCAGGGCACGACCCACGTAAACCAGCTCACTGCACAATAAGCTGGTTCCACCAGCACCAGGGAGCACTGAGGAGAGAGAAGCTCCTTAAACCCACCTCTTCTGGGGGCTCAGCCTCTTCCTTCAGGGCAGCAGGAGGCCCTCCTTCTCATTTGCAGTTCAGCACGTAGCTCTGCTCTGCCTACTACCCCTTTGCTCTCATGAGGAAGGGCAACATCTGTACTACGCAGCGTGGCCAGAGGAAGCAGCAGTTTCCTTGCCCTCCCTTAGAGGTTAGCGCGCTCGTTCAGGATGTGGGAATTAAACATAGTTCCCTGTCTACTTGGTGGGAGGCAGATCCATCTGCTCAGTTTCACAAGGGCTGAATTTTGTCAGAAACTGGAGACCCGAACACTCCAACCTCCGAGACAGCGTGTAAGACAACTGCTCCAAAAGCTGCCTGACTTGAGGGCTGCAGGGAGAGCAGCCTGTCTGCGGCGCGGGCGAGACGGATGTGCCACGCCACTCGGCCCTGAAGAAAAGGAAGGTGCTTCTGAGAACAGCAATAGCAGGACCGTCCACATCTGAGGATTTAAGTGGGAAAAACTAGGACCAAACAGTTTCCAAGCGTAGATGGTCACAAGCTGGCTTCGACAGTGGTGTACTAGTTCTTTCTACAGACCAGTGCCTGCAACACCAATGCTCCAGATGGGAGGCGAGAGAGACAGCATCTCTTGTCTACGATAACCAGGCTCACCAGAGCAAAGCCCAAGCACAGCGCTTCCCAACAGCTCAGAAATAAATAAATTGAAGGACTATCTGCCCCTACAGGAAATTAAACAAACGATATCCAAGGCCAAGGATGTTGCCCTGTTACTTATTACAACTTCCCAACAAAAAATGAGGCTAAAACTCTGTATGTCTGCTCTTTTTGTTTGCCCATTTCCTCCCACTTTGTTGATTTGCTGACATATGTGAGAGCACACACGTGGTACAATTTGTGTATTTTACTTTCCGTTCTCCCTGGAATAACACTCCATGTTTTATGGCTGACTAGCAACTCAGGATCATAGCCTGAGAAGCACTGATGTAACGATGGTTCTTCACAGCCTTTTTTTAAAAAAAGGTTTTGTTTCCAAAGGTAATGGGGAACAACTATCCAAAGCAAGGCAAGGCAGTATCACCTGTCTTATATTAAGAAAAGTCTGACAAGCTCACGTCAAAGACAGAGGTCACAGCTGTTTCGTTCGTGATCATAGTTAAAGTTCAGAGACAAACAAGGAAAGCATTCACTGTAATGAAATTGTTAGATTCAGTTGTGGGAATGGGAGAACTAGCTTGCGCTCTGAACAGGATAAACCAGCTCATACAGGTTGACACAAAAACGCCCTAAATAACAATGCCAACACAGTGTGTCAAATCACTGAACCAACAGAGCACGGGATCGCATTGCTGTTGGATAATCAACAAGTCCTCTGAGACAGACTGTGCTTATCTTCAAAGAACTGGCATTCACCTTCTGATTCTTTCAGGTCCCTCATGCTCTTACACCCTGACATTCTTTATAAAAACTCACAATGCCAAAATGATGGCAAAGGGAAGGGACGAGCACAGCATGGAGAACATCTAATCTCCTCTGCCAAAATGCACCTTTTTTACTATGGCTACCACAGTGCTCTCACTGTATACAGGATGGTGCAATGCACTACTCTCCTTCCACATCCTCTCCTCATGACTCTGCTGTCTTCACTTCTCATATTATCTCGTAGACTCCCATCCTGCGCAATCAGCCAGCTGAAATGGCCTTGGCTGGTGTACATGTGAGAGTACAGGCATCATCCAGAAATTAGGTTGTATTGCTGCACACTGAACTTAACCATATCCACAGTGCACTGGGTTTCTGGTCTGGGCTGGTTCTGGCGACTCTGCCTCAGTACGTCCCTGTGCTTTTGTTAACAGTGTGCTTTGAGTTAACAATTCAGTCACAGCACCAATCCCTAGTGTCCTAGAAATGACACAGAAAAAGTCCATTTTTATTTGTCCTAGCCATTACAGATCGCAACTGCCTGCCTCTCAGATTTTTGCATAGTTCACTTGTTCCTGAGTTTCTTCGGTGCTTTTCAAGGGTAGGGTTCTGTTTTGATTTGAAAACAGGAGAAAGAGAAGGGAAAGTAACCGTTAACCTTAAAAATCTGTGAACATGAAAGCTGTGTGTTCTTTTTCAAGTAATGCATGTTATTTCCTGCCTTTTTATTTGTGATTGCAATTACTCTTGTGTTGATAATGTCAGAAGGCAATCTGCTCGCTTTCAACTATGTTGACCATGCAAAGGAGATTTTAATCTAAACAATAAGCAGATTCAAGCCAGAAATAAACATGTTGCTTTCCAAGTAAAGGAAACCTACAGGATATTCTCAGAGTCAGAATTTTCAGGACCAGTTCCACTGATATTGTTAGGTAAAATAAAACTGGCAACAGCCCCTTTATTGACAGTAACAACACAAAACATAGGAATTCCAAACATGATTTCCATTTCTTAACATTTATACAGACCACCAGTTTTGGGGACTTTTTAGCATTTGTTTGTGGTTTGTTTTTTTTCCTAAAGTGATTACACAGCATACATATAGTTAAACAGAGGATCCAAACTGCATCTACCCACCCTTGTCATCGTTGCATTTCCCCTGACCTATTTACTAAAGAACAAATTACACTGCAGATTTACAGGGTCTGAAAAAAGCTGTAAGTGAGCATTTGATTTGCATAATTCAAGTATCACCATTGAAAAGCAAATGTTATTTAGTATCACAAAAAAGCAACTAAATTGAAGTGGTGTTATTAGGTGGTCACTTGCATTGCAATGGGGAGAAAGGTCAAAAGCATTTAGCATTTTTTAAAAAAGGAAAAATATCTTCAGAGCAGGTCACTTCCAAATACTTAATTCATTCCTAACAGCGATTCACTGTAGCTCCCATTATTTATGAATCCCAAGGATGCACTTAAACATCTGCAATTTCATTATTTCATTTTTTTTATACCATTAGTGTAAAATTTTGACGAGCCATTGTGCAGGTAACAAGTCGAGAAGTTGAGGATTACTATTGCAGGAGAAGCAATGAACCCAGCTGTTCACCATGCTCCAGAAAGGATTATTTCCTGTGACAGGTCATAGCACAGGATTTTCTTGCTGTTGTTTAATACCTGCAACAGCTGAAAAAACAGCTGCTTAGTTTGAACATCTCGAAATTCCCCAATGAAAAAAAAACAACCTTTGTTTTCAGGGGTTTTTGTGTTTTGAGGGGTTTCTTCAGTGGGGTTTTTTTCAAGAAAGAAGAAAAATCTGCAGAGCTCACAACCAATTTATTCAAGATCTCTCAAAGTCACATAAAAAGAGTCTCCTCTTTTACCAAAACGTAGCAGTCTTTCATGAAAAATAGCAGAGTAATCACATCGTAACAGCCTCATGAAATAACCAAGGCTGTTTTAAATACATTGAACAGAAGATACTGAAGTCTTGGAGCATTTCCAGAATGGCAGAGAAATGCTACATAGCCAGTAGTGAAGAGCCTCTCACTTCTCCTGCCCTTCCACAGGAGCGGCCATGGCCACCCTGACATGGTAGGGCACCATCCTGCCCTGCTGCTGGCCCAGTCTCGTCATCCCTTTAGGATATTCTTTGCCTCGTGGAAAATAGGCTCGCCTTTAGCCAGGGATCTGACCCCTTATTCCAGTTTCCTCTCTCTCTCCTTGTAATTATGGGAAGCAAAGCTGATGTCCCAATGTCCCCACGGCTTTCAGATTCACACGCTTTCTTCAGGAGCTGCTCCATCACTACATCCAGCCACATGTGCCTCTCCCATCCTCTTCTGATGTGTTCCATGAAACCAAAGGATTACAGCAACAGAACTAAACTGGCCAACTCCCTGTCTGCTTTTCCCTCCTCTACCTGATTTTTACATTTAGTGTTGGACTAAGTTTAGAGGATGCAGATAGTGGGTCTGATTCAGCAGCTCTGCTAATGATCAGATAAGTACCACCATCACTGTTTTACTGCACCTTACTGGTAATGACTCTTTTTAGAGGCAGCATTGGCTCATGGCACTGTAGTTTCAAACAGGCTGAGAGCAGTAATTCACTGGCTTCCCTTCATCGAGGTCAGGACTTCCCAAACTGTGGTATGCACGCCATGCATACCTTTGCATGTGCAAAGCTAGTTCGAAGAGATACGTGCTAAAACCAGACCAGCCCACAGTTCTTTCTCTGGAGGAAATGGGGACAGTAAATACTGCCCATGCAGCTGAATGCCTCTTCCTTTGCCTGCCAGCAGCCCCAGACCTGCCACCACATCTCTTTGTAGGAAAAAAGTCAATGCTGAAGGTGGAAACTGGCAATCTTTAAGCATTTACTCATCTGCCCAAGAATTCTTTCTGCTGCTTTGTCCTCTAAGCCTCTGTTTTCACAGAATCAGACTTTGTGCACAAAGTCACTATTTTCATGTGTCCCAGCATGAAGCACAGCACAGGAGACTCTCCCACACCACATGACAGTGGGTCCCGGCAGTCTCTCTGCCTTCCCTTCCTTGATTTGTCTTTCTGAAGTAACCAACAAACTACTTAGTGAGGATGTGGATAATGTGACCACACAGCCATGCAGCTCTGCTCAGCCTTATGACTGCCATGTGGCATTATCTCGGACACTAATCTGGACGAACCTGTAATTTCTCCTCATCTTACCTTCTCTCTTCCCTCACCTCCTGTAAGTTTCCTAGAGATGCAAATGGCATTTTTCCTCTCAGGGTATTGAAGCTTTGGTCACAAACTCATTTCAACATCAAGAAAGCAAACTTCAGGACATTCAACCCAAAGTCTTGCATCAGTGGGGGGAAAGAAAACGCAACAACAGTAACTCCCATCTCCAGGCACACCTCGATAGGAAGCAGCACGCTTCCAGGAAAGCAGCCCTCTGAACTGACACACTGCACCACTTCCCCTTTCCTGTTCCCGTCCCAGCGCAGGCAGCGAGGGGGAGAAGCTCTGTGGTTAGTCTCTCAGCCCCTTCTGCCAGGCAAGGAAGAGCGAGGAGAGGGAAGGAAGACGACTGCTGGAGAAGGCAGCAGCTCAGCTACCCCTGCTGATGGCAGGCAGCAATGCGGGGTCCGGGACCGGTAATTATGGGGCAAGCCCGTAGGGGTGGCTGTCCCTGCCCCTCTGCAGGGCACTTGGCCAAGCTGAAGGGGAGCCCATGGAAGCTGCAGCCATTCTTCACTGCTCAAGATCGAGCTCCCTGTGTAGGTGTTTAACCAAGAGTCACCCAAAGGTCACTAAACGACTCAATCTACAATAAAAACTTGAAAATCCTGAGGCTGTAAATCTGTCACTTGCCATAACCACTAAATCACATATAGAAATCAGCATCTGTAATACCCCCTCAGTTTCACAAAGCATGACTGCACTTTAAATTTGAGATCTGGAATGTAAGAGACAAATTTCCAACTATTTTAAGGGGAAAAATTAACTTAGGCATAAGCCCACTGTTTGTTTTGGATAACGTTTTCATTTTAACTTAATCTTTATGCATCTCCCTCCCTCCAAACATATCTTCTTAAGGTTTGAGCTTCTTCTCATTTGTCTGCACCACTGAACCAACTCCCAGCCAACTTCCACATGTGATCACCTTAACGAAAAAACCATTGTCTGCTCTTACTCATTACAAGCAATTGGATAAAGTCACTGAATAGAGGGGAAAAAACCATAAAAAAATATTTTGGAAAACCATGGTAAATGCATGACCTAATGCTAAAGTTTCTGCCAACATGGAAGTACTCCTTCCGTTCCACCTGACATTTCCAACTACTGTTTCCCTCCTTGGGCCAGTGCCTGCATCGTACAGGATCTTTTCTTGAGAGGACACTGTAAGTAGGAAAATAACAGAAGATGACTTGAGAGCTTGATGGCTTTAAGAAGTGAATGAATCAACTGTTCCCCCCTAAGCTCATCATCCTTTCAGAAGTGGCTGGGGCCTAAAGCAACTGGGGAAGTTGAGGCTACCATCCACATAGCCCCTTTCTAAGTATCACCACAGTCTGACCATATTCTCAGAATGAGAAACAAGCTGCTGTGGCCAAAATGTGTGTCACGGGGTTTTGCCGAGTGATACAGAAAAGCTGATGGGCACTGAGAAACAAACAAGGGAGAAAGGGTCCCTGTCATTTGCTCCCACTCATGAGTATAAAATTGTGGCAGTAACAAGGTAGGAAAAAAGATCCCTCAAAAAAAAAAAACACACTTATTTCATTCTTCTCCACATTTGTCTTAGAACCCTAATCTCTCTCTCTAGTTTTCATATGTATCACCTCCATAGTGCACATCGCTTCCTGTTACCTTGACTACCCAGACAACTCCAGTTCCAACACTTCCTGGTGAATCTGTGCTCTCCCAAAAATGAGTGCACAAGCCCTCATCTTGCCTGAACTCCCACCATCCCCAGCCTCAGAAACATCACCTCAGCAAGGAGGAAGCTGTCTACAGTGCTATTGCTGCCTAATCCCATGTGGCAGATCAATTTTCTCTCTGTGTAAGTTCCTCTGTTTTTCATTCTTCACTTCTGCTGCCTTCATGTCACAACAAAAAGGCAGAACTCCTCTGAGGGCAGCCATATTGCATACAAAATACACATGGGTTGCTGTACACATGTCATCTGCAGAAATCATTTGTGGCTGGATCATACTATGAAGTAACTGCCCATCAATCTCTTCTCCAAGATCATCCAGAATGGGCCTAACTAGAATTAACAATTTGGGAAAAGGAAGGGGAGCGGGGGAAAAAAAAGAAAGAAAAAGAAAAGGAAAAACTGGCCTGGTGTTTGGCAACAAACAAACCATAAAAGTGTCGTTGAACTTCTCCTTTCTGTGCTTCTCAGATGGTTCTCTTTTTCAGATGGAAAGGGGAACTGTAAAAAGAAAGACTTTTCTCATCCTCTTTCCAAACTGGCAGGATGAACATCCAGGGTTTGAGGTCATTGTTAGGGGTTTGGTGTTTGATTTTATTTTTTTCTTGAAGACTAAATGCTTGCTCAAATTCTGAGCTTCAAGGTCACATCACCCTGCCACTAGTTGTGACTCCACTAGCCTACAACCTGTTCATTACTGTTAAAGCACAGAGATTTTATTCCTGCATTGCAGTCCCAGTTCTGACACCACCTATGAACAGACCATTTCCTCTTCTGGTCTGTTGCAGCCAGAAAAGTCCATCACTAACCATTCATGCCACGCCTTGCTCAGAGTTACCACTTCCTCTAATCTGCTGACTTGTTTAGTCTGGTTATCCCTCTATTTGCTATTTCTATCAAATTGCCCTTGGCTCAGTTATACTGTAAATCTTTGCCAGCCTGATCTGAGAGGTGGAAATCTCATGAGGCATTGGCTACAATTAGATACTGTGCAGCCACAGCCTTCTGGGGACAATCTACTCAACTGCCCCACTCCTAACCCTAAAATCTCTCTTCCAGAACTACTGCTTAATTTAACATAGCTAAATTGTGCATCGTTGAGAGAAAGCACGTAACATTTTCTAGTCCTCTGCCAAAAGGGAGGGAGTATGGAATAAAATCTTGGATATGCTTACCTTCCTACCCCTCCCTCTCAAGGGTTTCAGGTCCAAGTGGAATATCTCTTGAAAACCCCTCTATCCTGCTGCACTAGTGCTTAAGATAGTAATTAAAGCACAACTTCCAACAAGGGCAGATCTGCCTGAGCCTGTTTAGAAAATTAAAGAGGGGAAAAAAAAAAAAAGCAAGAGATCACTCAATTAATTATCACAGCTGGTTTTTGCTGATAATACTGTAATCCAGTTAATAAAGTTGCAATTGAGTTTAACTTGGCTCTATATCCTTTAATGTAAATATTCTGCTGCTGGCATTAAACTTGTTAACATTTGAGCATATGGTTTTGGGTTTTTTTTCCACACTTTTACTGAAAAAAACATCATCAGCTTGCATAAAAAGCCAAATTCACAGCCTCCTACATCAGAATTCCTTATTGATGGAAAACTACTAACAAATATAGTTAGTTATTTGGACTGTATGAATAGTTCAACTTAAATCCATGGGCCCAGTATCGATTCCCCAGGGAGCGATACTGTGCCCAATTTTGTTTTATATTTTCATAAGCAATCTGGATGATGGGATCAAGTGTAACCTGATGAAGTTTGCTGATGATACCAAAGCAGTATCATGTTGAAGCGGACACTTCGGAAGGGAGAGCAACCCTGCAGAAGACCTGGATAGGCTGGAAGAGCGGGCTAACAAGAACCTTATGAAGCTTAACAAGGACAAGTGTAAAGTCTTGCACCTTGGAAAACATAATCCAGAGGCTGGGATCGACCCAGGTGAGAACAGCTCTCTGTAAAGGCACCTGAGGGTCCTGTTGGACAAGCAGTTCAATATGCATGAAAAGTCTGCTACTGCTGCAAAGAAAGCCAACAGGATGCTGGGTTGCATCAAGGGTATTACCAGCAGATACAAAGAAGTCATTGTCCCACTCCACTGACTGCTTGTCAGGCCACACCTGGAATACCGTGTTCAGTTTTGGTCCAAGCTATGCAAAAAATATGTGGACAGGCTGGAGAGAGTCCAGAGAAGGGCCACAGAAATGATTAAAGGACTGGGAAGCCTGACATAGAAGGAAAGGCTGAGAGAACTGGGTTTGTTCAGTCTTGAAAAAGAAGGCCTATGGGAGACCTCATCACGACACTCCGGTATCTAAAGGGTGGCTACAAAGAAAGCGGAAACTCCCTTTTTGCAAGGAGTCACATGGAAAAGATGAGGAGTAAGGGGTACAAGTTGCTCCTGGAGAGACTCTGATTAGACACAAGAGGGAAAATTCTTCACAAGGAGAACAATCAGCCATTGGAATAATCTCCCCAGGGAAGTGGCAGATTCCCCAGCATTGGACACTTTTAGGATTCAGCTGGACAGGGTGCTGGGCCATCTTGTCTAGACCCTGCCTTTACCAAGAAACATTGGACCAGATGATCCTTGAGGTCCCTTCAACCTGGTATTCTACGGTTCTATGATTTAAATGGCTACAGTCCCATCACACAAATACTTTCAGTCACCCTGCCAAAGTAATTGCCTCTAGTTTACATTTTCATCAACATGACAAGATTGGAAGTAGCAGAAAGACGAGAGCTCTGTATTAGATATAGAAATTTCTTCACGTAATAAAGGATTTTAATCTCCTAGCTCCAGCACCAGCTGCAAGTTGACAGTTCTCTGTCAACGCTGTAAAAGTGTTTTACAGTAAGATAGTGCAGGTCAATATTCTCCAAATGCCAGCTTAAAGGGGTTGTGAAAACAATTCAAGTGATGCAAGCTTAACTTGTGGAGGGCACTCACTTTTCCGTTTGGTTGCACATATGTGTTAGCTGGTGTCATTCATGGAAGCTTTAGGATTCATCTGGCAAAAGGACTCAATAGATAGGTCTAGTCCAGGGAAAAGCACTTCCTCAAGGTGAGTTGCACTTTGCTTACTTTTATCTCCTTTGTGAGCCTTGTGGCTTCCTTTTCCAGGCATCAGCAACATGAAGTACACAGACCAGTGAGGCTTTAAGATATAACCGCATGCATCTAAGGTCCCAATATCCTACGTTTTTACTATTTAGGGTATGCTAAATTTATCGCTTAAACTTTAGTCCTGCTTAGTGACTGTTTTGGTTACAAACAGCTGCTATCACTCCATATAATATATGTGTTTGCCAAACAGTAATACCATGATATTACAGTGTAGAGGTTGAAAGGTCAAGATAAGTCTCTGTAGAGTTCACCTCCTTCACCTATCTGCCACTGCCCCCGAGTAACCCACTAATGTTCACTGCTCCTCAAGGTCTCTCAAGCAGAACAAGAGCAGCATTTAATTCTTCTCCCGTCTCTTACCTGTTTCTCCTACTTAGATTGTCAGCTCTTTGAGATGCTAGTATATTTCAACGTACCTACTACAATGCTCTCTGATCATGATTACAAGTTCTAACAGATGAAGAAAAGAGTTAGGGCTGCAAAATGTTGCTTTCGTTAGTCATATTCTGGAGAATAGCATCTTTAAAATCAGAAAAAATAGCTTCCTAGCTGTTATACAGAACGAGCATTTCATTTTCATGGATACTCTGTATCATTTGTTGGGTTAGAAGACTTCAGTGCAACATTGTTTCAAAATGAAGAATTTAAAAATAGGTATTTTTACATAGGAAAATTTACAATTTGAACATTCAGAAAGCAAAACCCAATTATTACAGAAGAAAACCAGAAATAAGTCAACTACCTCTATTCACTATGCAACTAATCATCATAAAGAAACAATTTTTGCTATACTTATTTTAATAAATCTCTATTTAGAAAGAGATCAGGCTTTTGAGTTAAAAATGAAAAAGAATCTAAAGTTTCAGGAGCTGGTGTGCATATGTTCATTAAATGCTACAGTTTGCTTGGTCCCTTCCTGGCAAAGGGCACTTCCCCCCTTCTCCCCCCCCTCTNAAAATATCACACGCTGTGCAACTTGCATACATTACACTTTCAGACAGACCATAAGCATATTGGTATGATTCAGATTAGCTCTACTACGTACATAATAAAGAGCCTGCACGTCACAGAAACATCATTATGATATTTTCAAGAATTGTGTCACTTCTTCCAAGAAGCGTGAAGTGAAAAGAGACATCTAAGGCTTATTTGCATTTCAGTTGGAGGTCCCACAAACCATTCCAGCTCAAGATAGAGAGCTAAATGAATCAGAGAGCTACTTTTACAAAGCAGATTGTCATAATCGGGGAGCAACACCTTTACAGGATTTGCAGGTAACAAAGATGTTCTGATGACACTTAGGGCCACAGAAACACAAATCTCAAACTTCTCATGTTCCTTTCCCAGGTCCCTCACTTGGGTCCCCTCACTCTCTTGTTCTCCCAGTTAATTGTCTGACAAGCTACAACTTTCTTTTCATATGCATTTCACAATGACCCTTGCTCAGCTGCCCTGCTCTTACCCTGACTCCTTTTCTCTTGCAGGATTTCCCTTCCACACGCACAGAGCTATAGTAACTGTGACAGGATTCCAAAAAAACCTCTTGTCTGAACTCTTAGAAGCTTTGTGCTGCCAACCTATAGGGTCAGAGAGACATCTGTTAGTAATAAGGCTTTCTTGATGTTTAAAGTTTTTAAGGAACTAATGCCCACAACATTACTGTAACATAAACAGATACTGTCCCTATTTATAGACACAAAAAGAGAGAGAAAGAGTTATGTGGTTTGTTTGAGTCAGAAAACTGCCCAAGTAAAGGCCTAGGAATTCCTAAATTTTTGATTCCCAAATTATCACATACAAGGAATAAAAATAATCTAGTTAGAGCAAGCTAATAATGAGGCAAGACAAATTTCAGTGACCAGCTGTCAGGGGAATTTTGTCCTCACCTGGCTGTGCCTTCCCTCTCATCCCAGCTCTCCAGGAAAAGCAAGATGCCAAATGCTCCTCCGCTAGACATTATTTTTTTACCACATAGTAGGTCATCTAAATAGCAGGAACCAGCGGGATATTTTCACTTTGACTCTTAAACCAGCTTTGTTCCCAGGCCTCCTATGATTTAGAGTTAAAATGCTCAGAACTCCCAGGTGGCCACAAGTTACACTTTGAAATAGGCTTTTCTGCACTCCAGAAATACCACGCATAGGCCATTACGGGACTTAAAGACCTGCTTAAGAATTGAGTCTAGTCTCCTGCAGAACTCATGAGGACAAAGACTCCAATTTACACCTTGAACTTTCACCACCATTGATGCTCTTTTCATTCCTAAAACAATTACACCATCAGACAACCCTTGGGCAGATCAGTCTGACTGGCAAAGCCTGCATCTTCAGTCAAGTCCTTCACAAAGCCTGTCGGTATAGCTAACTGTAAATGAAGTTGAATGTATCCTATGTTTTCCAAGACCCTGGAAGGAGTTCCCCTCTCAATGTTGGGGAAGTGTCAGGTCTCTGGCAGAAAGCAGACCACTCACAGAAGCAACTTTTCTACCCATTTTACAGGTAGCCTTAAGAATACATGGTCTGTCCAAGCCCACAAGGTATGCTACGGAAAAGCAGAATTTAAAGTTAATTCTTTGTATTCCAACGCATGGCTTTTGACATTAGGCAGATGTTTACTCTTCAGCATATTTAAAATGTGAAATACCAAATGCTTAAGAAAAACCTCAAACCTACAGCTGGTTTAATAGCAGCAGACAGCAGATACAGAGAGTAGACAAACCAGTTTCATAACATTCCAATATCCCTGTCCTGATGTAGGCACCAATAAATGAGCATAAAGCTACTAACAGCTATAAAGCACAGCCATTTCAGCGACTACACTTACTCTCTTTGTCCCAAAAGAGAAGTTTACAGGACCAGCACTGAGCACTGCACACAAAACCAAATCTTCAGATCTGAAAATATCCCTTTATTTCCAGGCAAGTATTAATTCACATACAGAAGCAAACCACAAGGAGTGCAAGGGAACACATACATTTGTATATGTGCTGTAATATGTGGGTGATGCAAATATCATTCTTCCAAAGGTAGTACCAAAAAAGTTAGTATTAAACTTGGTGGTATTTGTGAAGAATCCAGAAACTTTATGAGGATGCTCTAAGGGAAAAAAGCTAACATGCAGCAGTGTTGTGGCTCATAAAACATATGTTCTTCACGCACAGAACAGTGCAATTCTTTGTGGCATTTTCCATTGAGAAGGGAAATCCTTTTTTGATTCTTACAGTAGACCAAAAATCCTACTTCTGACTTATCATACTGAAGCATTGGTAAGATTGGTTCAGTTGTAACATGCAGCAGTAACTGAAGCCCGCCCATAGCTCCAGAACACTTAAAAGTTTCTGCCACAAGAATTAGAAAAGAATTAATTAGCCAAAGCCAACAAATAATCACAAAGTGACAATCTACTGCAGTAAGCTTGGCTTTTTTTTTGTCTACCCTCTAGACCCCACCTGTAGATTCGGGGAGAGCACTGCATACATCCAGCATCCTGCTCACAGAACAGTAAACTGTGAGAAAATCCAAGACTCTGTGTGGCTCAGTCAGCCAATGTTGCTGAGCGCCCTGGTCATCTCTGCACAGTACAAAAGACTCCCAGAAAATCAACTCCACAGTACACGCAATTGTTGCTTTCCATTGTTTTTTCCCAATTAGGAGACCAAAGATTAAAGTACTACCTCCAGGCACTTCAGGGATGCAATTCCAACTTCTGCGCAGTAGGTAAATGTTCTTCTTCCTTGGCAAATGAATCCTATTGACCTCTCCACTCACATGAAATCAGCATTGTTATGTACTGCTTCAATATTTCAGCAAAATTGTGTTAAAGCATTTCAGTCACTCCTACTTAACATTCTATACGTTACTTTTATTTGCCTGAACCTCCTAGATCTGTCTTCCATTCTTTCTGTTCTCTTCCAGATCACTTTTCACCTCTTTGTTCTCTGAATCCCAGACCTCTTGTCCTCAGGGGGTGGAAGCCAGGTTTATCAAGCCTGGTAAGAAATCAAATTAAGCTTTACAGAAAGGGTAGAAAAAAATATTTTTTGCACCATATGACTTAATATTGTTTTTGCCTTTTAACTGGACAAAAATTGAACTACAACACATTAAAATGACTCAATCCCAGTAAAAGCAAAGAGAAGCATGAAATAATACTTCGGTCAGCTTAGGACTGCTCTGTGCCATAACTCAGGTGTCCATACAAGTGGCAACCACAGGCAAGTTATGGTAAGGCATTTTCCTCGCATAACATCCACGAGCAGTTCTCCCAAATACACTTTAGAATTACTTTCTGTTCTTTCAGGGTTTGTCAGAGGATGTCTGTTGTTACTAACCACATGAAAATAACATCCTAACAGTGACAATAGCATGCTATTTTCACAATCCTTTTATTTTCACACTTTAAAGAATAATGAAAATTATTTCCACATAAGTAAAATTCTAACCCTATTTTTGACTGGAGGGACTGAAGTGTAGACTCCATGTCAGTAAACGGTACTATTTTGAGCAACATACATAAAAAGAACCTTCACCACTGCATAGCGAAGGGGGGAAGAGTAACCTCTCTCCTTTCTCTCAAAACCAGACAAAACCAGGAATGGAGATGCAGAGTTATCCCTGGAAGAAACACATACATATGTGTATTATATATTCAACATAGAAAATATAGTTAAGATGTATTTATTTCCGGGGGGGGGGAAGATACTTATGTCTCTTCAAGACATCTTTCCAGGAGATATTAGTATCAGATATGAAAAAGTTCTTTCCGTAAAACTATCAAGAATCCAACACTGCAACACTAAGCTTCCCACTAGGCTGAAATCAATTTTAAATACAACAATATAGGCATTTAAACACATACAAACAGAAGACCTAGCATGCAAAAAAGAGCCAAAATAAAATAATGTGTTTATTGCACAGACTTGTTTTTCCTGAGGAGACTGAAAAATATATTCTGGTTTCTCTGTCCTATTGCCCTAATCCTCTTATTAGCAGACATTCTCTCAACAGCTATTTCATTATGCTTGATTTCTGAAATCCACGACATAGCATTCAGTACATTTTAGTAGCCAGGCTACACGTAATGGTACATATTTTTGGGAAAAACCTTTAGAAAAGTGTACATAAACACATGCTGGAAGTAGTCTGAAAACTAATGAAGGTGGTTTTTACATACCCTACATGTAAGAAATATTTTAACATTTTCAACTTTATGATGGTATTAGGCATTTCTGATCACTTCAATTTTCAGCTTTCCCAAATATTATTTGTTACTTTCTTGCACAAAGTCTTACCCGATCTAAAAATTTATTTCTCCTGAATCCTAACCACATGCCATCAATACAGTTATAAATTAAAAAAACACTACTAAGAATATCTGAAGTAAAAATGAAGTAACTTCTGACCTACTCTTGAGAGTTCAGCATGGGTATGTCTGTAATCAATACTTGTTTATCATATGTGCACAACTTGTCATTCTAGGTCTCCCAAAAAAAAAAAAATCAAAAAAAGGACAGCAGTGACCACCCTACAGGGAAGATATTTTGTTTTTATAAAGTGCCCTTCATCGTCCAGCTGTCTCTAAGCACTTTGCAAAACAGTAAGCCTCCTAGACATACCACCACACAGGCAAATACAGCAGCTGTTCTGCACTCTACAAGAGCTCACCTGGAACCAGAGTAATCTCATACCGAGAAGCTGCAGATGAACCCAAGACACCAGGGAAACGTCTACTCTATACATAGAAAAAAAGGCTATTATATCTGTAGGTACAATGCTGCTTGTACTTAGAATTCTGAAGTGTAAAATAAAGTATGGAAAATCAGTACTGTAAGCGTATGTTGCATGTAACGTATCTCGACTTAAAAAACAAGACAGTCCTTAATATCTGAGGTTTATGTTGTATTTTTCACATCACACCTAAACTCTGTCTATAAAACAATGCAAAAGTCTACGTAGACAGAAAAACTCCATCTACCCATAAGCACTAAGGCCCAAACTGAGATTTCCCAAGTGACTGGTGCTTATACACGGGACAACATCCTAGAGAAAAGTCACTAAACCAGGAAAATCATCTCCTGAAATCAAAGAAACATTCCCAAAGGTGAAAGCTTTCTTAATAATAACTTATTCTTTGTATGGAAAAGTTCATCAACTACAGCAAGTCACAGATAAACTTTTTCAGTTCTTTATCCTCCATTTCCATCATGTATCAGCTATGTTTTTTGTTTCAGTCATCATTCAGAGCAGACAACACTCACCTTTTGTCTTAGTAACAAGCTGCATAAAGCCACCTACATTACCATTTCCTCTCTACCTAACAGCTTTTGGTTTTGTTCTAAGCGACACTCTGAGTACAGATAGGCCAGATATAGTCCTGCAGTAGAAAAAGTGGCAGATATTTTTACTGTGAAAGCACAAAGCTCAGTTCCGTATGTTCTATTAATCTTGTCTCACTGAATGAGGAACTATCAAAAGCCTTCAGGCATACACAATCCTAAAAATGGAACCTTTCCATAAGGAAAGTCCTTCCTGTGTGATGAAACACACAGGTTATCAAAACAGCATACAGTACAGAGAGCACATGTGTATCCTTACTTCAGTTGTTATGGAATTAGTCCTTCCTAGTTGAATTACTCTTTGGAGTGAAACTGTATTTGTTTTTTTTAAAGCAAGTAGGCCTGCTCATAACCCTAGGAAGCATGCAAAGACAACTGGGCATGAAAGCGAACGCAACTCAGGAAGCAGGGCACAGTCGCATATCAAAGAACACGGTAAAGTGCTAAGCCTATTACATAAAGACTATTGTCTACTTGAAAAGGATTACAGTCAGGGTGGCCAGACAAGCCCTAAGAGACATATTAACACAGTCTTCTATGCACCTGACGGCTGGATTATTCCAAAATCTGGAGCACAGAGTTGAAGATGCCTTATGTCCTATCTCATTCAGTACTACGCTTCACAGGTGGGTAAGAGCAATTCTGGAGTTCTGACACTCAGAAACAAACAACCGAGTCCTCTTCCCTTTGCTCCACCCTGCACAAAAGACAGACATAGAAAGGAAACATTCATTTTATAATGTCAATGTTTATTTACATGAGAGAAAGTTTACACAAGTTGAAAAGTTGTTTCAACAGGAACCCAACAATCAGTGCTTTCGCCTGTCTTCAAAAAAGGGATGACTTGAAGATTTGATGATGCAGCTTCAGAACACTATGACGATCACTTGGGAAAAAAGTACCAGGAATCAACTGAAAAAAACAAAACAAACCACACATCAAGAATGATATTAGGTCTATACAACAAGCCAGACACAAACACTTAAAAAAAGCAACATTCTGCCCTTTCAGCTATCTCCCCTCCCGTAACAATGCTTCTGGAGCAAGCTCTATCCCCAGCCTATGTAAAGCAGAGCCTCAAAATAGCATCTGTTCACTTTAACAGTTTGGCTGAAAGAACCCTACAACAAGTTATGACACTGACGTGACCATCCCTGGAAAACATCAAAGATCAGGCAGATTATGTTCAACTGTCTGTGAGAGGTCTGCGATGCAATACTTCAGTAAATAAATGCTATTTATTGGCATGCCATATAAGGGCAAATGGAATACAACTTGCTTTCCCATGACAGGGACTACACAGATGTTACTTTGCAAACAATGTGGAACTCAACTCATGACTAAGTTTCTCTTAGTGTTTCTGTAACTGTCTGCATCTCAAAAAGCACGTATGTCTTCTCTCTATTTCCTGACAGTAGAAAAATAACTTTTTTTCTCCTTTAAATAGTTAACAAAAATTAAAATGTAGGATGCATTCTTATTTTTGATGAAAAACACATGTTCTGTTAACATGAAAAACAGTCATAACAGTGAAAGAGAATTTTGTCTTTAGAACTTACAGTTGAAAATTAAGCATGTTTATGTCACTTTTAAGAAGAGGGGCTGTTTATTTGATCAGTTAGCTACTGTGAGGAATGACAAAAACTAAGGCAAAGGAACCTTTCTCCTTTAAAAAGGATGTCATGCATTTGTCTCCCATGATCAGTGACAGAAAAATTTAGTCTTCTCATATTGTTATGTGGACTGCACTTTCACTCATACTCAAAAGTAATCTTCTCCCACAAACCATCCATTAATTTCTGCCTGTGTTCTATTTAAAAAGGGACAGGCATTACAGTCTGACAATATAACTATTATCGTTCTCATGTGCACAAAATCACTTTTTCAACACAACAGTTATGTCGATTTTTAAAGCAAACGATTATAGAAATTACATGGCATTTGGGGAAAAACGTACCTTCTGGGGAACCAGAATCTCCATTCATAGGCACTGGTGCCTAAAAAGAAAAAAAACACTAAACAAAAAAACCACTAAACCAACGTATCAGTGTTTAGTTACAGTTTCACAGGTAGCACCCAAACTCAAAGCTATTGCTGAAATCAAAAGGTATTAACAAAAACAGTACTTTCTGCTGCCCCCAGAGGACAATCCTCTATCTTACAAACTGTCCCTTTTCTCCCCCCCCCTTTTGTTTCCCCCGCCATAACTACTTTACAAATTTCTTGGTTGCTTGTAATTACAAAACAAACACACTACTAAAGAGTGACAGATTAACATCTTACCTAATGTAAGGGGGATTTTCCTACTCTATTGTCTTTGAGGATAACAGGATTTACTGTTACACATGAAAGAGTAAAAATGCCTTTCCAATTACATTACTGCACATGTTTCAGTATAAAGGTATGCATATGAATATATATACACACAGAGTTTACATCACATATATGCAAACATATAAAAAACATGTTAAAAATGTGTCATTAAACTCTGTTACAGCCATATTTTGACAGAGTAGGATTCAGTTCTGTGGGAAGTCACAAGCCATTTTAAAATGCGGGTCTGTAAGTCCAGGTCCATTTCAAAGCTGGATACACCCCAATTCAATCGCAGTATTACACAGCATGTCTTGCCCTGTTACTTAAAGGACAAAACTAAAGCCAGTTTTAACACCAGCTGGAAGCAACCTGCCTCATGCCAAGGATACTAGTTACTTGCATAGCAACAATCCTCCACTGTTCTTCATCAGCTCCTCACAAACAAACAAGTTTTCCAGCTGACATAACTGATGGGAAAGAAGCGGAGAGCATTCCAGCACAAGGAATGCGACCATGCTCACTCGCACACACAAATCAAGCGCAAAAACCATGTGGATATTGCCCTTTGCCATGACGCAAGCCCACCCTAACTACGCTTACCCAAGCGGATAACCCCAGCAGTAATCACTTTGGTGAACCACGCAAAAGAGGAAAAAACCTCCAAGGGAGGGCTTAGAGCTGTTTGAAGCTTCAGGAGAACAAAGCTGCACAGTGACCACCCATGTCTTCCACACCAACAGGTGGCACGTCCTGTCACTACCTAACAGCACATGAAGACATTAATGAAAACTTTGCAGTATCCTGCAGGCAGGGAAACTGACCCAAAAGCCACACAGCCAGGCTTAGCACAGTGCAGCACTCAGACTGAGCTACACCGCTGTGAAATTCCCTTGACGGTCTGCCCGTCTCCAAGCAGGCATGGAGCTCAATCTGCTGGAGAGCAGGTCAAAGCCTGTGAGGAGGGAAGGGAAAAACAGTATTCTTTTTCCCACTTTATCCAGGATAATTATCTGCACAGGGGGGTTATGTGACTGGTCTGAAAGGATGTGCCACAATGACAAACACAATCCAGGTCTTAGAATGATACAATAGTTTGGGTTGGAACAGACCTTTAAAATTTAGTCATCTAGTCCAACCCCTCTACAACGAGCAGAGACATCTTCAACTAGATCAGGTTGCTCAGAGCCCCCTCCAACCTGACATGAAATGTTACCAGAGATGGGGCATCTACCACCTCTCTGGGCAACCTGTGCCAGTGTTTCACCACCCACAGTGTAAAAAATTTCTTCCCTTTTATCTAGTCAGGATCTACGCTCTTTCAGTTTAAAACCATTACCCCTTGTTCTATCATGACAGGCCCTGCTAAAACGTTTGTCCCCATCTTTCTTATAAGCCCTCTTTAAGAACTGAAAGGCCACAATATGGTCTTCCAGGAGCTTTCTCTTCTCCAGGCTGAAAAACCCCAACTCTCTCAGCCTGTCCTCATAAGAGAGGTGCTTCAGACCTCTGATCATCTTTGTGACCCTCCTCTGGACCCACATCTTTCCTGTGCTGAGGGCTCCAGAGCTGGACACAGTACCCCAGGCACGGTCTCACAAGAACAGAGTAGAGGAGCAGAATCACCTCCTTTGACCTGCTGGCCACCCTTCTTTTGATGCAACCCAGGATACGGTTGGCTTTTTGGGCTGTGAGTGCACATTGCCAACTCATGTCCAGCTTTTTATCCACCAGCCCCCCCAATTCCTTCTCGGCAGGGCTGCTCTCAATCCCTTCATCCCCCAGCCTGTATTGATACCAGGGGTTGTCCTGACCCAGCTGCAGGACCTTGCACTCGGCCTTGTTTAATTTCATCATGTTCAGATGAGCCCACTTCTCAAGTTTGTCCAGGTCCCTCTTGATGGCATGCCATCCCTCAGGCATGTAACCACACCACTCCACTTGGTGTCATCTGCAAATCTTCCGAGGGTGCACTTGATGCCAACTGTCTATGTCATTGATGAAGACATTAAGCAGTAGTGCTCCCAGTACAGACCCCTGAGGGACACCACTTGTCATCAATCTTCATTCGGACCCTGACCTGTTGACCACTACTCTCTGAATGTGAGCACCCAACCAATTCCTCATCCACTGAACAGTCCATTCATCAAATCCATCGCTCTTCAATTCAGAGAGAAGGATGTTGCGGTGGACTGGGTCAAAGGCATTACAGACCTCCACAGAGAAGACATCCATAGCTCTTCCCTCGTCCACTAATGTAGTCACTCCATCACAGAAGGTCACTAGGTTGGTCAGGCAAGACTTGCTCTCGGTGAGGCCATGCTGGCTGCCTTGAATCATCTATCTCCCTGTCTTCCACATGCCTTAGCATAGCTTCAAGGAGGATCTGTTCTATGGTCTTGCCAGGCACAGAGGTGAGGCTGACAGGTCAGTAGTTCCAGGGTCCTATTTTTGCACTCATTTTTCAAAAGGGTAAATGTTTTCTTTTTCAGTCACCGGGGACTTCACCTGACTGACATGACTTTTCACATACGATGGAGACTGGCTTGAAAATTACATCAGCCAATTCCCTCAGGACTCTGGGATGCATCTTGTCAGGTCCCACAGACTTCTGTATGTCCAGGTTCCTCAGGCAGTCACAAACCTGGTCTTTTAAAATGGGAAGGAGTTTCCTTCCCCAGTCCCTCCCTTGTAGTCCATCCACTCAAGTGGTGTGGGAAGAGAGGCTGCCAGTGAAGACTGAGGCAAAAAAGCTTAGTACCTCAACCTCTTCCCTGTCTGTTGTTACCAGTTTGCCAGTTGTGTTCATCAGTGGGGTACATTATGTTTGACCTTCCTTTCCCGGCCGACATGCCTATAGAAGCCCTTCTTACTCTTCTTTGCGTCCCTTGCCAGGTTCAGCTCCAGTCTTCATGACCCTGCCCCTATACTCTTCCCGGGATACCTGGCCCCACTTCCACTGCCTGTGCATTTCCTTCTTGCCCTTTAAGTTTGACCAGCAGGTCTTGACTCACCCATGCCAATCTCTTGCCATGCTTTTCTGATTGCTTACACCCAGTGATCAAGAGCTCTTACACTCTATGGAAAGCGTCTTCCAGACCTTAACCCCAGACCATCCTCTCCCTTTCCAATAAAACTAAAGCTTTATCTCGTAAGGCAGTGAGAACCAGTGGTGACCAGGTATAACCAGGTGTCTGCCACTTCTGGGATAATTGCTCAGAAAGTCTGAGATGAGGACTCAGCACTTTCCCACCAGGAACAGATCAAAAACTCATCCCACTCAACCAGGAATCTCTTCACTACACAATACATACATTTGGCACACTGCTTAAAAAACCCAAACAAATTAATAAAATCATTTAAAAAACACACACCCCAAAAGATATCCCAAACAAACAAATAAAAAAACCCCAGAGCAAAAACCTCACCAATCTTTTGCTTCATAACTGACCACTGAACAGAAAATTCTGCTCCTAAGACCCAAATGGAAATGTCCTCATTGAAAACATGTAGGGAGAAAGGCAGGTAACAGATTTTCCTGCTTAGATCTGAATTATTTGAAACACATTAAGTATACAGATTCAAATTTTGTTGGAGATCTTTTAAATTATCAGGAAAAGCCAAATATTTTCCCCTGTAAGATATTATTTTGCATTTTATCATGCAAAAGAGACGTAATCTAGCAAAGCTCTCCTAGTTTACTTTCAAGTATTATAAGGGAAGAATTATGTGGTAAGTCTGAGAAACACTGCTCTACTAACTAAATATAGATTGTCTTGGAGATTTTCCAACTTGCAAAGTCCTCAACAGCTTCTTCACAGAGCAAGTTAGCAAGTAGTTCTTGGGATTAATGTTAAACAAAGGTTTGGCTGTCCTGGTCAGTTTTACAGATGGCAACACTTAAAAGCCTGAAATAAACAGTACATCTTAGCTCTAACAAATCGGCTACAAAGCTGTGTTCCTCCTGGTTTTAGTTTTCCACCTATACTAACACTCGAGCTGAGAAAGAGATGAAACAATTCTCAGAGGCTAGAGAACACTAAAAATTTTCACCATCTACTGTTAAAACTCCACTGAGTTTGTAGTTACAGGGGGCTGGTGTCATTTTGGCTGGTTCCAATGTTCACTATGTGTTCCCATATGCATAGATTATCTTCTGTCTCTTTGGGACTGACTGGACATGGCAGTTTTGCCAGCTGTAGAATCATTCCTAGTTTGGCATGAGAAAAGATGACAGCACACATGCCCACTGTCTATAAACTAACTCATGACAGTGGAAATTCCCCAACACAGACAAGCCATTCTAGTCCCACATCTGTAAAACAATGAAAGGTCAGTCAAGTAGTAGCACAATAAACCAACAGAGCTATACTGGGAACAACCCAATCAAAATCTATATGAAATCCTGATTAGTGCACAATTTGGTAAACATTTGGTAAGGATTTGTTTGTTTTCCATCTGGTTCTTAGTTACAGTTATCTAGCTGACCATAACAATTGGTTCATAACAATACTGAATGGTGCCTTTTGGTTTTTGTTTGTTTGCGGGTTATTTTGGTTTGTTTCGTTTTTTTTTTTCTTGAAGTCTCAATACATCCGATTTAAGGCAATTATCACCCACTCAAAAACTCCGTAACTGGAATCTGACCCAGCACACAGAATTGTAGGGAACCAGCTCTCACTGCACAAATAGCTCAGAAATTTTACAGTAGCTAAAGTACGTTTCTCACTGCACTTGCACACAAAATTTCCACCTCAGCTTTCATTCCTCTGGTTTTATCCAGAAGTTAATAGATAGACATAAATTACAAGAAAGTGTGTCTGCTTTTAGTTTAAAAAAAACCCACAAAACACACAAACCAAAAAAACCCCAGACATACAGACACAGGCAGCTTTCATTTTAAATTACCACAGCCATTGAAATTCTGCAGCCGACACTCACGTACTTTCACTTCAGTTTGAAAGAGATGAATGCCTGACAACCAAAGTGGGCAGTGTAGTGTACTAGACAAAAAGATACCTGCTTAAAATGTGCAAGTCAACCTCCCTGCTTATATTTAGAGTTTGATTGTCCACTGTTCATATTTCAAGAGTGTTTCACTTTTCTTAGTTATTGTAGACTGGAAACTGCATGCAGTATGAACAGTATTTAAAGTAGTACTGTGTCTTTTCCCTGTGTGAAAAGTACCAAGAGACAGTAGCCTCCAGAGACACAATAAAAATACTTAGACTGAACTGAAACAATGATGGAAAGGAATATGGGATGGCAACTTCAGAAAACAGTACAACTTAAAGAATATAATGTGAGGCATAAAAAAGCCAAGAAGTGATAATATTTGATAAGGTGGCAAGTGCTCACAATAAAGACGATATTAAAGTCTTATACAAGGTACCTATTTTATGAACTGGTTTTACTAACCTCCAAAAAAAACCACCAAGAAAAATTTTGATTTGTTATTAAGAGACAAAATAATGGATACTGCTGATTTAAACAGATAATTATTTACTCTACCTGCTTAAAACTACAAACACCACAGAAC
>VXBO01014315.1:117441-146254 GCA_013400135.1 Rhinoptilus africanus
AAAAAAAAAAAAAAAAAAAAAAAAAGGAACACTAAGCTGCAAAAGAATTCTGCATCACAGCAATGCAGCATGGAATGATGGAATAAACGGTGACAGGAGGCTTTGCATGGGATACCAAGATTTTCCCAAAATGAACCCCAAACAAACACACTGGGGCCATTTCTCAAAAGTTTAAGTAATCTATGCCACTTGTATATCATCAGTGTATTTTTGGAACCACTTACTGTTGTCATGCAAGGTGCAATTAGTCAATCATAGTCTATTATCAATTAATTATCAATCAAACCCAAGAGAATTCCTTTCATCTCACTGTAAAAAAAACGAAGCAGCTCATGCACAGCTGCCACATGTTGAATACCACCAGTACCAGCACAATACAAAGAGGAAAAGACGTGACTGGATACTTACCACTTAATAGTACCTCCATCAGCTTTTTTATGCAGCAAAGCTTTCCAATATTCATGGGTGGATTTAATAATTTCAACAGCAAAATCCTAGTTTACATCAAGGAAAAGTTTTATGATTTAAAATGTTATTAAACAGAAAAAAAGACACAGAACTAGTTTATTAAAACATACTGTTTCACATGATTTTTAAGGGGCCTCCTTTGAGGCCTCATTAAATTTCTGGAAAATATAACACCCTTTTTTATGAAAAGAAACAAGCTTCATTATCTGTCAAATACCTTGGCAACACATTCAAGACTTTCCCTCAGTCCACAGCCAGAAAACACGAAGGCTGCACAAAAAAAGTGAAACAGCACTAGATGCTAAGCAGACACCTATAGCTGTAGAAAACCGTACCAGGTCCTAAATGGGACAAAGTGTGTGAGCTATGACTCCTCTGTAACGCCTGTACATCAGGGTCAGAGTTAAGGTTTCCCCTCTAGTGTCAAAATTTGCATTTACTTCATTAATTGCCCAATCATATACTAAAGCATTTGCAACAATGTAACATGTCAGCTGCTTAACAGCTTTTGTTTGTTTAAAACAAAAGTAATACTGAGGACAGGGGGCAGATGAAAAAGCTTCAAAAAAAAAAAAAAGTAAAATAAGGCCTCAGTATCCAGATGATATCTGGACCGGCTTGCAAAAAGCTGCCAACAGAACATTCACATTTCCTAACAAGGAGTGACTTGGCAAAATGCCACTGGAACATTGTGAACTTCACCAGAGCTGCTGGAGCACAGCCAGGGCCGCCTCGCCACATCCTGGGTCTCTAGAAATGCTTGAGAATTATTCAAGTGCTCCCAACTCAGCTATCTCGGGGCATTTAGTGCCTCAAGCCTGAACTCCAATGGCCTGACAGGGATATATGGTTAAACTCTCTCTACAGAGTGACACCTCTGCTTTACAGAGCAGGAAAATCTCTAAGAGCAGCTCCTGGGAGAACAGGGGAGACATCAGGTTATCAAGCCTTACAACTCCACATTTGATTGATTTAAAAGACAGTTTTAGTGCAGAGGGGAAATCAGGGCATCTCTTTAACCAGACAAAACACGTAAAGTTGCCTGTGCTGGTTAGAAAGCATTTAATAACTTTGATAGCACGCTGCAAGGCTGAACTAGCTGACATGTGGATATCATTCATTAGGAACCTGCGATTCTTTGCCAAAAACAGTCTACAAAGAGTGCGCAATCCACGATTCACAAAGCACTTTTACTCAAATCACATCCAACTTTCTCTGGAAAAATCCTGGCATTTTCTTCAGCGAGGTGTATTCCCAGGCCCACTTTCCTTTCAAACACTAGCCATTTTTACTATAGATAGTTTAAAGCCATTCATTTTTTCTGAAGAAGGTAAAAATATTTTTTCAGCCTTCAAGCCACAGCCAGCTCAAGTGTTTTTACATAGAATTACCAGGAAAAAGTATACCTTGAGCAAATACCAAACATGAAAAAGTCTGCAACCTATTGTGTGTCTTAAGCTGCATAGCCTTAAAAAAAAAAAAAGGCAGGAAAATTTATCAATCATGACTGAAAAAATACCTGAAAAGACAATTTGTTCATTCCTGACAGGGAGAATGAAAATGCTGTAAAAAAAATCTTATAAACATACAGATGTGTAAGTCTCATCAGGATATTTTTTTTGCAGCTTCCTTTAATAACAAACACATTTTCCCTGAATGAAATGGAAGGAAGCAAACATTATTTATTTCTGGCTTAATAAACTGTATTCAAAGATCCCTTGTACAAAAATTCTTTTTGTTAAACCTCCTCCTTTACAACTCCAGAAATTCTAGGATGAAGCAGCCACATAACAGAAAGATGCATCTTTAATTTTGGATTATCTTCACCTTGTCTTTAAATTCTCCATTAAAAGCAAAGTGATTTTCTGGTTTTCCATCAGGGACTTTATATAATCGGAACCAGTCAATCGTAGCCTCAAGGTAACCTGGTTTATGCTTCTTGACATCATTGATATCTGTAGGTTTAAAAAAAAAGGGTCATTTTTACCCACTTTTTTTTTTTATGTTTATTTTTTAAAGTCTCATAAAGGATCTGCAAGCAATTTGATTTCACTGAGCACTTTCAAAGTCACTGGGGAACTTCACTTTATTACACTAGCTGCCCATAGTTGATACCTTATGATTTCACGACCATACTAAACAGGTAAACCAGTTGCCTCCTGCCCTTCATTAATTAAGACCCAATGGGACAATGAATAAAAGGACCATACCTGTGACAGGAGAGGAAGAAAATTCCATATTTATGGGCTTTCACCTCAGTAGGAACCTCTTGCAATACTTAAGATTATTCAGTGAGGTAATTTTTTGTCCTCAGCAACTGCAGGGACTACAGGCATTTTTTGATAATGAAAGAATAGCTAGTAAAAACAATTTCAACACATGGATATTTAAACCAGCACCTCAACACAAAATACAGGCTTGACTTCTCAAAGTTATATTAAAGGCATCCCTCTGTCACATTACTTCCAAATTCAACCCATTAGATATAAGAGAGATACGTGCCAGGCGCACTAAACACTAACTCTGCTGATAACCCTGAGATATCTGCATACTTGCAGTGATAAGTTAATCCTACCTTTACCTCTGTAATCCTACCATGCAAAAATGGAACAGGACACAAAGAGGAATGCGTGCCACTTGCAGGACACCCTTGGGAGGCAGAGATGAGCATTGCCCAGTGGGTACAGAGAGATTAAACAGCCACACAGCAATTCTGCTTGAGGGCTATGCTGCTATAGCAAAGATGTAGTTCATGATCTTAAACGCTCACTTCTGCTGCGCACTTCAAATTTTACTGGGTTGTCCTGTGAGACTACCATCACTCCTGTCACTTGCAATGAGGCGGTCCTATCAGCCCCCTGGCAAATTAACTCTCTGGCAGCATGTTTACATGGAAAAGCTTTTAATACCATTTTAATTAATTTTGCTACAATAAAGGATTTTATCCTTTCTGGAAGACAAGTACCTTTCTTTTGTAGCTGTTGTAACCCTTCTCTTTCCATCTATTTCCTTCCTACAGTCACTTCTGATAGCAATGGAAGCTGACTTTTTATTGCTGTGCAGTGCATGCAGTTTTCCAGATGTTTCATACCCTCACTCTGCCCAGGCACCCTTTCATGGTGTTATTCTCCTTCTCTAGTGTTCTGCAAGTCACTTGCTTGTTTCTCCCTTTCCGATTCCCTGGCATCTCATCCTCTCTCTTCTCCCCTCTCCATACTACTTGGCTACTTCATTCTCTTCTCCCATAGATACTGGTATCTCCTGGTTGGCAGCGCTTCCTAATGGATACTCTTCTGTCTATCCAGTCCTATAAAACAGCTTTTCAGAATTGCTTAGTCCACCGGATTGACACCTAGTCACGTGCTTTCCACCTTTAAGTGCCTAAACGTCTTTTTAAAAATCTAGTCTGTGAACCTGAACAAAGACTGTTCTCTTTTGAAATACTTGAATGTAAGAGAAAGGAAAGAATCTTGTGCTACAGACCATTCAATCCTCTGTAGACCACCAACAGAGATGACGTGGACTGAACTGTGAGATCAAACCTACGTGAGAAGATATGCTGAGTGTTCATAGGTATCTGATAGACGCCACTTTCAAATTCCACTGGATCACACACTACTCAAAGAATAAAACATCAAACTTTGAAGAATCCCATGTAAATTTTTGCTTCTGCACGCACTTAATAGGGCTACGTGTTTATGGACTCGGAGTAAAACACATTCTGAACTTGGCTGCTGGCCATCTGCCTGGAGAAGATTAGGGAGTTTCATTGGCAGAATCCCAGAAAAAAGCAAGGGCACATAAGGCTGAGCTAGAGGCAGGTCTTCTAGCTGGAATACATGTTTAAGAGTACAAGAAGCCTTTCACTGGGGTGGGTGGGTGAGACCAACCAAGAAGGAATGATTTAGAAAAGGGTGGAGGCAGGATGCTTCATTTGGGCATTAATAAAACTGCAGCTCCAATACAAATCTGTTTCAGGGCTCCAGTGTATCATCCTGTTCTCTCCAAGCAAGGGAACATCCCTCCTCCCATCTTGAGTTCTTGTCATCTCCTCCTCTTGTGAGGTTTTGAACTCACAATTTCTAGTACTTGTTGAAAAGACAGTTCTCCTCAAGTCTGTAAAGCAAACCAGGCTGCTGCAACAACTTCCTCAGCTCTCAACAGTGGATGAACTACAGGTCTCCATCTCCAAACACTACTTAAATTCAGGGATACTTTCTCAGACTGATGCTCCTTTTTTCTGGTTCCTGTTCCAGCAAACTTCTCTCCCAATGCCGCATCTACATTTCTCTTATGTGGTTATTTGCCTCCTATTCCCATAAAAACTGTTCATCAAAAGTGCTTTATTGTCTGCTAACTAACACTTGGGCCCTTACCCATCTGTTGTTCCTTACTTAAGAGGCTTTGTTTATATTTATTTAAAGAACTCAAATATTAGAATAGGCTTTGGGGCAGGCTTTCCTTACCTCCTTAAGATAAGGATGATCATCTTCACAGATAGAATCATCTCTCTGAATTTCACACTTTCTACTGGAAAATACCTTGCCTAGGTAAAATGACTACACAGAATCAAGCTACAGCATTCTATGGACCCTACAGTACTGTATATTCTAGTTTTCATGACTTAAAAGGAGGGACAGTGGTTGCCTTTATTTCTTGGTTCCTTGCAAGTTGTTCTCTTTCATCCTCATGCTTCACTTCACTATTCTTTATAATGGGAGTTGGTGGCAAGCAGCAGGAAAAGTGCAACAGTGCAACCAAAAAGAAAAAAAAAATCGATCCCGTTGCTGTGGAGTCAGCACATAGCACAAAATATATGGAAAACACCCACTACCTCTTCAGTTCATTAAAAGGTGGCATTGAAAGACAGCTTGTCCTCCACTTTGAAATCCAAACAGGGTATCAGGGGCAGAAGGAGAAAAATACACTCAGAAAAGAGGAAGCAAAGAAAGGTGAAAGGAAAGATCATGATAAGCAGTACAGTGATTCACTGCACTGGTATCTATAGAAGCTAGCTACATATTATGATTAAAACCAAAAATTATAGTTAAATGTCTTTTCCACAGACACTGTTAGGTGCTTCTTTCTGACCCTGACTGCTTACCTTTCCTTAGAGCGGTGTAATAACACTGATGGCAAAAGGGGCTGAGCAAGTAGGGGAGCAGAAAGCGTGTACCTGGCCTATTGCGGCTTCATCTCTGCAAGCAAGCCCTCCTCAGAGTGAGAGAGGAGAAAGGTCAGGATCCTGCAGGTACGTTATCAGCACATACCCACTGGGCGGTAGTTTCTGTATGCTGTCTACACGCAACCGTAAGTCCCATTTTTCTGGGCACTAAAATTAAGCACGAAGGGTTAAAAAGAGATGGCTAATCACATTAAGGGTTGCAGTTTAGTCTCATTAAGGAAAATCTCCAGAGGCTGGCACAAACAACGACTGCTAGCTCTCTGTCAAGCGAGTGAGCCAATGCAAACGACAATCCCAATTCTATCTGGCTTTACAAAAGAGAGCAACAAAAGCATTTGTACAAAACTACCATTTTTAGTACAACAGATGCTGCTTCTTGCAAGCAAAGCTAAAACAACATGCTTGCAGCAAGCTTTCTAAACAAGGTCTGTGGGAAGAGAGGACATATGTTTTTAATAACATCTTATAAACATTTACAGGAAGCAGCAGCTACATTCCATATAAAGGCATTTGGTGTATTTTGTGCAGCATGGTGTGAGGGGGTAGGAGGGGAGCCTCAGTACAGATAATTAATTTCTTTATATTGAATGCTTACACAAATCCACAACAAAGGTTTTCGGGGCCTCTGCTGCTGCTCTGCATATAAATACACTCACATGCAAGGGTCTATAATAATATATGGTACAAAGTATGCAATATGCTTTGTTTTTGCCATTTAGGGTTTGATCACTTAAGTCAAAAAGCCAATCTTGAGTTGCACATTGGAAAAGGAAGCGTGGCAACATAGCACAGTTAACTATACCAGTGCCAGCAAATAGTGGCACAACAAAACCAGCAGACATCACCAACTGCTGTTGAATATATCCAGACAGCCTTCCAGTGAGCAATAGCAAAAAAACAGCTGCTAAGATTCCAGGCCCGTAAATCACCTCCTAAATGCCATCCAGCATACAAGATTTGTCCAATTTGCTCGGGGATGGTAAGATGACCTTTCGAGATTCAGACTTTTCATAAGCTGCTTCAAACATACTTCCTGATTCTATTGACAGTCATTTTCAAAATCTCTCATCCGACACAAAGATACCATATGCATTCAGACCAAATTAGAGCACGAAAATATTGCTTATCCTTTCTGAGCCCAACATCGTAAAGCACGATCAGATATATATGTGAATCGCAGCATGTTAAATTCAATCCAAATTATGAGATAAGCAGACAAGCAGCCTTTCAACTCCAAGAATTTACTGTTTCTCCTGGCTAGTATTTTACAAAAAAATAACAAAAAGGAAAAACACCACACACAAAAAAAAATGCATCCAGACCTATTACACTACCAAGATCTAGTGTTTCAGTGTACAGGGAGCTTTTAGGCCCCTTCCCAGACCAGCTTGGTCTGAAGTTGCTTTACTGGTCCGCTAATGGCCATCTGCCTAGCAACTGCCTGAGCAGAAAGACAACACAGTGGTTTTCAGGTACCCACAAAGACAGATCTTATTGAAAAAGATAAATCTGAAGATATCCAGCTTTAGTCTAAAAGAAATCTTATCATATAGATACCTGCGTCTGACATACAGCTTGTGTTTGGAGTGAGACTGTCCCCATGCCCACTAGCATTACCTGCTATAACTTCAAACAGATTACATTCCAAAGTCAGTCCAAAAAGACACTAAGCCCCTGCTATTCCCATTGATGACACGGTTCCCACTTGAATAGGTGCTAAGCACTGCTTATCATTCCTGGATATTGTCAACATAAACCAGAGTTTCTCATTGTTCTGTGTGAAAGACAGATTTCTAGGCAGGGTTTCCAATTTAAGCCAGTATTTATCAATAAATGCCTGCAGGACACTGTACAGTGGAGTATTATGAATAAACACTGAGGACTGCTCAGAAGTCAGGATTGCTCAGTTTTAAGTTCTGTGAAGTCTCAGAAAAATCAATTGCACTTAGGAGAACGATCACAATCCCAGAAGGAGAATATACAGAGTACCTGGGGTGTGCTTAAAGCAGCAAGAGGAGTTAACACACTCTGCGGGCTCAGGATGGGGTTTGCAAGTAATCACCACTCTGGTGTCTCAGAATTATCTTTTCCAAATGTTCATTGGGGGCTGTGCACATACTGAGCTGAAAGCAAATGTGATGATTCTCAGTCCATTTCGAAATGTTTAGCAAACGATACAAAAATAACTGGACAGACTTAGAAGGCAACACTTATCCTCATCTTTCCCTAGGAGGCCACCACCGTAACACAGCAGCACGTCAGTTATTGAGGGAGATACCAGTTTTATCTGTAGCTGCTATCCCTTTATACTGAAATAATCAACATCTTTGGGAAGGGGGAAAAATGAGTGTAAGAGGACATATTGTACTGCCTACTCCAACAGATTTGTTTGTTTTCAGACTGAAGAAGGATTGCTGTTAAACACTGTAAGCAAGTCAAGTTTTGTGAAAGCAGATGGGGGCGCTTTTTTTCCCCCCACTTTTTCTTTCCTTTTGTAAATCCTGAACTGCAACTCCAATCCTAAAGGGAAATCATATTAAACTGGATAAATATTTATGCCCTTCTCTGAACCACAGAAGGAAGGACAGTCATTTTAAAGTTTTGCATCTATTCTGTGATAAGAAAGGATGCACACAGGAATCAACTACAGGAAATGGTTTGCCAATTTTTTTTTTGCCTGTTTTTTTTTAATTAGCAAGGCTAAAACTCTTACTCCCCTCCCAAACTAAAGCTGCAGCACATCTGACGTTACCTGAAAAAAAACATTACCAGTCATTACCTCAAAAAACCAACACAAAGCAGAGGGCTTTCAAATAGAGCTACTTAACTCAGTGGCATAAACTGTCCCAGTTTTACCCCTACTTAGTGGGCTCTTCTTAAATTCTCTCACCAACTTTTCTGTTTAAACTCTCTCAGAAATTGTTAAGGAATAAGAGCTAAGAGTTAAACAGAACAATGTATAGAAATAAAGTGCTAATTACTTGTCTTTTAACTACTAATACCTACATCGCATTTCATTGCACATTATAGAGAGGTTTAAATTGATACTAACATTAACAGCAAACTATTACTTACTATTTCCTTAAGCTGATTTCCTTAATCTCTAACTGTCAAAGTAGTTAAACAGTCATAACACTACGGAGTAATTCATCTGCCCATTTTTTAAATCAGCATCAACCCAAGAGTTTCCTTTTCCTCATTTCCTCTTCTCCCCTTCTTTCCCCACAAGCCAAGTATTCTCCACGTCAAAGCAACCTGCAAAAAAACTGAGAATGAGGGGCCAGTCCAGCGATATACTTACTTTGTATTCAGAAACCAGGAAAAAAACCCTCAATGGCCAAGAAACAAAATTCCTTAAAAAGCTACTGGATAGCCCTATTCCTACAGAAAAGCCACTCTGAGCCTTGGTACTCACTACTAACCAAGAGCAGGTTCTGATCATACATACCTGATGGTATATATGGGTTTTGGTCTCATAACAATCACTAACTTTTAGACAAACCTTTTCACTTAATTCTCATGACTCCCAGTGATGTTGCATTTGAGGTAGCGAACCTCTATTTTTCCAGAGAAAAGCTGCACTTTACCCATGCTGTAAAAACCTAACTCCTTGCAGTTTTAATACATCTGTATCATCTTCTTAATGAACAGTCTGCAAGCAGATTTACACCTCACGTGCTATTCACATACACATTTTAGTACTTGAATTCTATTTGGATACTAGAAGCACGGTCACAAAAGGACAAGTCTGGACAGGATGTTTCCCCCTGCACACTTAGTCATCATCAAGGCTAATATTAAGGTGAGCTGCATTAGCAGTTTACTTTGCAAATTTTCAAGCTAAAAGGTGAAACCTCATTGTTCATACTCAGCAACAAACCCTAGAAGTAACCCGGTTACAACTGACAAAACATTGGAAATGTACAGTCCTTTTCAGAGTGCTATGCAATGCCTGCAAATATAAAAGGAACAAACACCTTCAACAAGGAAAATAGCACATGCTGAGTGGGTAAATATGCACTATTACAGAGCAGATAAGCCTGTAATTTTAAGAAGTCACTAAGGCAGTTGTGTTTCAGAAGTCAAAAGACTTTCTGCATGACAGGTCCTCTTGAAAATCCAAGCAAACCTTTCCAAAAGCTTAGCGCAAAAGCACATATGCCCTCCTTGAAGGTAGCACCTGATTTAATCAAAACCAAAAAAAAAGTCTTGCCTTTCTGCTGTCTGCCTCTTCTTCTCCTGGGTGGCCTAAACTCAGGTACCATTCTACTGTGCAATTTGCTGACATAACTTGCATTAAGAAAGATACAAATACTTGCCATTGATTTTCTGAGCTTCTGGGTCATCCACACCAATAGCAATTATCTTCCAATCTGTCTCTCCTTCATCAACAAGAGCGAGAACACCCAATACCTTCACCTGAACAATCTCTCCAGAAGAACGAACCTGAAACAGAACATAACCTTACAAAGATTTGGAAAATACAACACAGAATTTGTTTTACCTTACAAACAAAGTAGTTTTAGTACATTTTTGACCAGCACATCTGTAATCCCACTACACATCTATTTAAGATTACTAGCCTTTCTCCCACCATTGCTATTCTTCAACCCTCCGTTCTCTAGTCAGCATTTTTTTTTTAAGTAGACAATACAAGCTAGAAAATATTTCCTTTTCTTGTACCCAGCTTCCCCCACACCTTCTTGATCTTCACCCCAAACTGCAAGTCAAAAGCATTTCATGCTCATTTTTTAACTCCTTTCCGCCTCTTGACTCCCTACTTCCTCAACTCTTGGTCTTAATCTATCTCTTGCTGTTCCTTCCTCTTGACCACAATATACACATATAAACAAACACGCTTTCCTGAGAAATATCAGCACAACTCGTTTGTATTTTCTTGGGAACCTTCTCCCTACTGGCTAATATTCCCTTTATAACTCCTTCTGGATCCCTTCAGCTTTAGGTTCCTTTCCTCAAATAAAGACAGCTTTGCTGGGGTCACCAATTAAATTTTCCTTTACCTAAAATACCCTAAGACATTCCTCTTCCAAACTCATCCGGTTCATAACCCCATCTTTGATATCACGGACCTAAACCTTTGCCCTATACCTAAAATGGTTTGCTGCACCTCCTTTTCATCCACCCACTCCGTATCTCATAATTCTGCAACAGGTTCCTGTCTTCTCCTCTAGAGAAGTGGGATCTACTTCTGTTTGCACCCATGAGAAAACTCAAACCTACCTCCTTTGTGGGTCTGACCTTGTAATTTTACGTACATGATGCTGCCTCATGTATGTGACTTCCTCATCTTTGAGAAACCTATTCCTTGCTCCAGTACTGCTAACAGGGGAAAAAGAAAGAAATCTTTTTCTTCCCCAGAAATCTTAACCCCCTCCTTCACCCAAAATTCAATGTCCAGCGACAGAACTTTGGTGTGGTGCTCTCTTATTTTCCCTTTTATCCAGTACACAAACTTTACCAAATACTCCTTTTTAAAAGTCCACCATTTCCTTATCTATTCCCTCCACAAATCCCCTATTCATAAGTTTGTCATCCCCTAAGACTATTAACATCTTTTCTCGTTTTCCACCTGCCTTTCTCTTCTGAAAGTCGTTACTAAATTTATCGATGTTAATTTAATAATTAAATTAGTCCTGATAAATACAAACCTTTGAACCTATTTCACAAACATCAATAGGATCGTTATCCCCACAACATCCTGTATTGTTGTCTGTATGGTTTGGATCTTCCCAGGTCTGTCAAAGGAAAGAAAGTTGTCAGTTACTGGTTGATCTGCAATTACAATTCACCTAACCACTAAATTACCAAGATTAATAAAAACACCAATAAAAACATTAGCTTTCTGAGAACAGGCTTGCTCAATGGGAAAAGTAAAAAACAAACAAGTAAACAGCCAACGGACTGATGTTGAGTAACTCATCCTCATACTCAGGCAAGTAACATGAGGATTACTGAGGACATAGTAACAAAAATAGTAACTGCATCCATGACTCAGACACAATTTATCAAATTGCAGTGATTAGAGGACCCTGAATATTTATTTTTCTAGTTACTAGTGGTTGTAGATTAAGCTAGGACATCCTACCATTGCATTCTTATTATACTCTTTAATTACCACGGCACTAATGTAATTTGCTTTCAAAAACATCTGGGCTTTGAGCTAACCAAGCTCCTATATATGGATTTGTCAGCACCCAATTAGCTTTTTAAATTTTTTAAGATTTAGATACAAAACATTTCTGAGTATTTTGAGATGCGTACATTCCCAGGAACAGTCAACAGCTTAAGACCAAAGAAGCTTCTCCAGTACGCAAGTTCAAATCCCTGCTCTGAGCTCTATACATCAAGGAATCACAGCAAAATTATACTAACTTAATTACTAGACTAGTACTTGCTTTGTCCTTTATTGGCTAGTAAGAGACTGAGTAACTCATTCAAAGGTTGAGAAGTTTTCCTGTTAAGAATTCTGACTCTAATGAAGTTCTGTTGAAAGGGTGTTAGAAAACATCTTTTCCAAGGACCTATACTGATAGCTCCTGCTGTCCACGGTCAAACTTCCACCTCAAATGTGTTCTTGAGAACCTGACCAATACTAAAAGGCAAAACAGTGAAAAGCAAATGCTCAGGTGTTTATGTAGCAGAATCATTACCAAAAAATTGCTGAAGTGGAGTCGAGAGAGAATTTAAACTTAAAACTTATTTTCCCAATACTCTTCCAAAGTGCTTTTTATTTAAGGCTGCAGTATACCAATACTATTCTCCTGCCTAGCTGCACCCCTCCACCAGTAGGTTAGAAGGAAAGCTCACTAGGAATGGTATTGTTCTCTGGACAGTACAGCAACTCCTGTAATAATGATAGTCCTACCGTCATTTCTTAATCCTCTGTTCCACAGCATAAACCAGCAGCCACAAGTACCTATCTTTAAGTCATATACTAGGGTTGAACTCTGGCAACTGCTCGTGCTGATGAAAAGTCTTGTGATAATGGAGACACTGAATTGGATTTTGTTTGTAACAGCTGCCTAGTAGGAATCTGGAGTATCATCTAGACTTCAACAACGGGAGGTGCAATGATCCAACGGGTATTTTAAAGCTATTACAAAAAATCAAAGTGACAATTATCTCCAGCCCTCTCTGACTCACAAGGTAACCAGAGGAGCTGAACATTTCTCCTGGGAAAAGTGTCATCAGTCCAAAACAACGCACTTTGTGCTGGAAAATATTCAAAGTTTCATTCTGGCTTTGTATTAAGGCGCGTGTGAATTTCAAAACATTAAAATAGAATGGCTGGTTCCCAGCTATACCTACTTGGAAACTTTGTCTACTGAGACTGTTGACTGGATAAGAACTTCATTGCTATACTCCAGCATCTGCCTGGTATCTTCCTCTTCAGGGATCAAATACATAAGCAGATTTTCAGGACTAAACTTTCATTGCTCATGAAGTTCAGTTTAAAGAAAATAAATTACTCTCTTCTAGCTCCATCATGTTCTTCAGTACTAATTTAAGTCCAACGTGTTATTCACAGACATTAAAAAAGTTTAAAACTTTTCATTAAGCTCAAAATTTCAACTATCAGTTAGGCTTTTTCAAGGCCCAAAATTTTAGAATGTGTCATGATCAGTAAAGTTTCATAGTTCAGAGAAAACTTAACTACGGCAGTTGAGGTTTAATCTAAAAAAGAACAGCCCTTGTGCTCCTCTTTGTTAAAGATATTAAGAAATCCCAATTAAAATTTATGCTGCAATACATGAAAATCCTAAATTAGTTTTTTAAAAAATGCCTTGTTTAAGCAGAAAAGGGCTACTTGACAAAGTATTCTTGAATGGCAGATGATGACAGCTTAATTCTGTCACTGCAGTACAGAGAAACAGACTAAAGATTCGAGATTTCTTGATCATCTATGATTCTGTGATTTAACTCCTTTCTGAAACACAGCACATATTTACACCCACACTCGAATTCTGATCAAAATTTATAGACACAATAAAGTTCAACATAAAAAAATCCTAATTTACAAATGTATCAAAGAGAAGCATCCCTCTTGCAACTGATTTGCATTCAGGCAGTATCCAAGATTTACAAGGCAATTTACACAGAAGACAGAAAACTTTCACCATTATAACAAAAATGTTACCTGTGGGAGGGCACCATAATTCCATATATAACCCTTGTGAGGAAAGATATTTGCCACATATCGAAGCTTGCCTTTCTTTATATCTTGTTTAATGGGATTCAACGGCTCCTCGGTGGCAATCTAAGCAGATTGTGGAAAAAAAAGAGAGAGAAAGAGATAGAAAGACAGAATGGTAAAATGGAAAGCAATTCATTCTGTATCCAACCAGTTAGAAAGATCCATCTGGGAGCACGTGCTTGTGGTTTGAGAAGTATTAAAAGTATGATGGCCTCACTCTAAATCTCCAGGGTCACGTTCAAAAAGCAGCTTATTAAGGTTTTAAATAACGTTGTGAAGTATGCAAGGAAAGAATGAATCTAGAAGAGAAAGTAATAAATTTATAAGGAGACCATCATGGTCAAACATAAACACTGAAAGGAACTTAAGTTAGAAGCTCTGGCACTTTACAGTACAGGTTCAACAGACATGCAAACGGTGGCACAAGTTCTTCTGACAACAGGGGCTTTGACAGCAACAAGGGAAATGTTTCATCTTCTTCTCATCCTCCGTTCACTGCTCTTCCATTGCATACACTCCATCTCTTCATCATCTCTCAGCATACAAATGCTTTTTAGTAAGGAGATGTTGTGTATAGTCACCAAATGCCAACTTAACACAGATCAGGAACAAGTTAAGATAGCATCAAAAGGCAGCATTCTTGTTCACAAAGAAGCAGTCACAGAAGGACTGAACTAATTAAAGCTGAACAGTTCATTACTGTCATCATCCTCCCCAAAACCTCAAATACAAATGCTCTGCCACAGGAGTTACCTACCATACATCAGCAAATTCACTGTAACCGCCCTTTTGACACTCCACACCACAACCCAGTCCATGTTAGCTTGGCTCTTGCTTTCAAACACTCATCTGAATGGCATCACATTTGTTACAGGTTCAGATGGTGACACTGGCTCAGGTGGTACACAGCTTGCATGCATAAGCACACAGCCCTTGGGTCCATACTCATTTTACAATATCCTTGTAATTTACTTAAAGCACCACTACCAAAGCCATCCCAAAGGAATTCCACCTTTTTGAATCACTCTCAACTGTCAATAGCATGTATTTACTCCACGAGTAAACCCCCCTCAAGAGCCAAGATCAAGGTTCACGCATTTCTGGTTTCATCTTTGATTCTACCTGCTTATGGTCTTAACAGTAAAGACCTCAAATATTCCACTTGGGACTTTGACAGAAAGGGAGCTCAGCAATGCTTTTTCTTGATGTAGGCTGAGACAAAGAGGAGTAGCTGACAACAGCAGACAGAAGTCTCATTAAAACCACCTTTGGTAAATCAAGGGAAGAACAACAGAAAACACCTGTACTTGGCACTGGTGAGGCCCCACCTAGAGTACTACGTTCAGTTTTGGGCTCCTCACNCCTATGAAATACAGCAAACTGATGAGCAGGAAATCTGGCACTGGGGATGTTACAGGGGGAAACATTCATCCTAAGGCAAGGTTTAATTTCCTACAGTTCCCATTCCAGCTGAGGAAATCTCAGCACAAAGATGCAAACAAGACCTGGTATTAGCACCTTACCAAAGTCTGGACTAAAGGACTGCCAGGATCGCCTTAACAATTAATGCAGGAAATTTAAAGTATAAGAAAAGCTATAGATTAGAGAACTACATCTGGTCTCCTCTATCACACCAGAAAAGTCTAAACGCACTGATTTCTGAACCTAACGGACAGCAAGGTTCTCTACCCTTGACATAACGTGCCAAAAGAAGGGAAGGGACCTTCACACACAAGGAGTTCAAATATCACTGTCAGAGGGAAACTCTGCAAAAGAGGACTCAGCTTCCACAATAAACCATCATCTTAAAATACAAGGTAAATATCCAAGGTAACCCTGCTTGCAGAGTAACATCTGTGGTGGTAAACACAGTTTAAATGATTTTCCAGCAGCAGGGAAAGGATAAAACAGAATTCTGAAATAACACACTGGTGAGGTACTTTGGTGTTATTTTTGATAATCAAAACAGTTAACAGCTCAACCAGAAACTTACTTAAAAGCAGCTGGGAAGTAAAATTAATACAAATGTTCAGGAAGATAGGACATATCTTGGTGAGATCTGTTGTTTCATGAACAGTACAGATGAAGTGTTACTCAGGTTCTATGCTGTAACTGCAGAGGAACAACTTACTAGGCTCTACTTTTAAAATATCTCCCTGCAGGAGCAGATACCTGGGGACCTCACTGACTGAAAGTATTTTTTTGGTCACAGGGAAACACTTTTTAACTTGCAACTCAATTTGTCAGGATGTGGCCTAGCACACTACACAGCGGAAGTGAGAGGAATTAAATCCTCTGAGTGGAATGACAAAGACCAAGCAAGAATAAGACTGTATGTTGGGCAATGCCCCGCAAGCCAGACTCTGTTGCAGGTATGCTGCACTCTGTACTCAGAGGGCTGTCAAGAAGCAGTACTCACCTGTGGAAGGGAAAGACAATTAGAACCTCAACACTTTATAATCGCAAGGAAAGCTTCTGTATGGACAGCTTCAAATTAATTTTTTAACTGAGACAATTTTATGAGTAAAGAGTAAACCACACACTGACTAAACTCTGACTATTAGAGACATTGCATTGTCATAACTTTCATAGATACCTATAAAATCAAAGGATTTTTCTTAATTACCTCCATTTTTGCATTTGTCCAACGAGGCACTTCTACAATCATATTAAACAGGACCTAGAATGAAAAACAGTGACAGAACTGAAAATAAAATCCACTTGGCAATTATTGTTTTACAATTAGACAAATTCTCTCCTCTGTATTCAGCAGCAGCATACATCACACCTCTCTGTTCCAGCTGCTTTTACATTGAGTACCACTCGTTTGGTTCCACACAATGATATTCAACTTCATTGGTCCATCCTTTCCCCACCCTACCCCTTTGAGAATATGAGCAACTACAAGTAGTGGAAATCCACAGTGTTTCTTATTCCTGTATCAATATTACTCTTCACAAAACATCCATAAAGTTCATGGAATGGTTTGCCACAATGCACTGGTTCAGCCTACTAGTCAAAGAGGATTGGACATTTCTATAGGACAGAGTTAGCTTCCTTGAAGCACTGGAAAGGAGAATGTTTTTTGCTCCCATAAAGATTTATTTCTTCAGGCCCTCCTCTTTTGCCTCTTTCATTTTGTTTAAAAACTCACACAAATGCAACAACTACAGACATTTCTGATTCTCAGTCAATCTGATTGAAGTGAGGCAAAATGGATCCAAAAGTGATGGCAGAGCAAGGACATGGACACAGAGACCTCATGTTTGTCTCAGCCTTCTTCATAATCGAAACAAAGTGAAAGTTGTTTTTAAGAAGGGGAGTCTGGGGGCATAAACCTAAAACATGTAAACTTTCATGCTTTTAGAAGAAAAACAAGTAGTCTACACCCTTCTTACTGAGGATGTTAAAGTGACATTTTCCAAAGAGAAAAACTTTGTGTAAGTGCTGTAAGGTTTCTTCTTCTGAATCTGCCAGAGTTAAGCATTACCAAGGAGTACAGTATTAGTCAAAATGGGTAACTAGACCAAACCACCCGGCACTGTCAACAACCTATTTTCTCCTAGATTGCTAAACTAATCCCAAAACATCACACTGCCTGGTGCATCTCTTCATAGCCAAAGAAAACTTGCACTGGAGTTAAAAACTGCAACAGTTCTGGAAGGACAAAATATGTTTTTGCAAAAATTCATAGGAAAAAAAATGTTAAACCAACTGAAGACTTGCACTGACTTTAACTACACTGCAATTAAGGCTCCAGCAGACTCTTAAATATTTGTGGTTTTGCTTCTTGTATCCTGCAGCTGCAACAAACAAATACCATTACCAGGGTCAATGCCATAGTCTGATTAAAGTAAATCCAATGGTTCTATGATCTTCTCCTCCCAAACAAACTTGGAACGTGGAAAGCAAGAAAGCAAAGGAATATCCCAACTGTCACTCAGCATTTCTCCCATGAGACCACAAACTATGCGCAATCCTGACAGCAAATTCCCATTAAATTTGAATTAAATTTGCCATCTGTAAGTACTGTGCCCATACTGCAGTCAGAGGCATGTCAGATGGAATCACTTTCCCCGATCAGGTCATAACCAAACAGAACAAGGAAAAAAAAATAATTAAAAAAAGGGAAGGGTGCTTCAGATCAGTTTCGTAAAGTACACCTTGTGTATATAAGAATGGTTGAAACAGAGAAGTAATCAGAAAGAGAGCAGACAGAACAAAGCAACATACATGCAGCAGCAGGTAAGGGAAAGGTTGGAAGAGAGCCAAATAAAGTCTGCACATCCATCTGGGAAGCACTTGCAAAAAAGAAACGCACAGCATGAAAGCCAGTGCTGACAAGAAACTCTTAGGGAACTGCCAAGCAGGTCAAAGAATTGTTCTGACTGGTAGCTACAGGCAGAAAATTTACTAACTCCTCCTGGGATTATACACGATGTTTTCCCCACCACCACAATCCTATACTTTTGCTGTTTAGATGCTACTGTACGTTTTCCTGACCATGTCTAATACAATGGCTTCAGCAGCCTGTAAATCTTAGTTTGGAGCTTTAATTAGTCAAGAGCTATTCCAGGTCTTCACCAAAACAACTCTCAGGGCTGGACAACAACTGGACTGAAATGAATAAAATGCTGCTCTCAAAAACACCAAAAAAATAACTTGGATTTAACTCAGCTCTAAGGCCAGGTCTTCATAATTTGTGGTATCAGTCAAACGTGAATTGTCAAGTCTTCAATGTGACAGCCTGACAGATTAATTTGTATGCAAAAAAATCCCCAAAAGTACACTCTCTAATGCTAAGCTGCCACAAGCATTTATGAGAGATTAATAACTTCATGCAGTGCTTACATTTAAAAAGTTTTATTTATAGGGCAATCACATTCTCAGTGATGAGACAGGATTCACTGGTGTGGAAAAGAGAGCATACACTAGATAGTTTGACAGGTAGAGAGAGAAGTATACTCCTCTGGTTTTTTAGTTTTGGCATTTTTTCCTCCTCTTTCCTGTTGTTTTCCTCCTTGCCTAAATATTGCTCAGGAATTTTTACATCATTCTTATTTTCTCAGACCATGCACCTATTTCTTCTGACCACTTGAAAGTTCTCCCCCATCCCTTGCTGGAAAATCAGCCGTCTCAGCTGCAAACAGAAATGCAGTGTCAGACACCACCTGTCTTCACAGATTACCATCTGCATATGCCATTCAGTGGTTAGTTTTGGATGGTGAACGCATCTGGTAATTGATATTTTTATCTTTATTTTAAATCAGTAAAACAAAAAATTCCACCTCACCAAACCCCCAAGTGAGCACTTCTACCCCCTCAAGCAATGGAGAGACTGTTTCAACAGCCCATTTGACACACTTTCCAGTGACAGAAAAAGAAAAAAGGTCTCTCATGAAACAAAAACTATTGCTTTGGAAAGTTTAGCATTTAACTGCCTTAGTCTGATGGCAGTCAACTGGTCTGCCTATGAGATCGCTGCTTGTTGCAGTCCAGATTTAATCCAACTCTGCAAGCGCCTGATGTAGAAGGGACGCCACTTCATGACAGCAGACAGATGGGAGTAGCTCCTACAGGCTAGCCTCATTCCTCTGCTGGCTGACGGTTTCTTCAGAAGGACAGTCTCCTGGAGCATGCAAGAAAAGAGGAGGAAATAGCTTCCTAGATTCAGAAAAAGGGACATAACCCATCTGCTGGGGACAGAGCCCAGAGGGACTTTCAACCCAGGGTATTGCATAGCCTGTTTGACTTTGGGTTAATGTGAACACAAGGCAGATGTTTGTACCTATGCTCTATTATACCTTGAAGAGGTGATGAGGAAAAAAAAAATCCATTTGGTCAACATAGGGAAGTCAAAAGTGCATTTCCTAATTCCTAAAACTGAATATGAAAATCAGCAGAAAGTGACATCAGAAGGAACAAACAGTATGTCTAAATGATATCTTTTATTTCCCAAGAAATACACACTAAGTACATTACATGGGAACTCACGTAAGTCATAAATAAGTGTTTGCTTATTGGGGTGTTTTCTTTAATACTGCTTGGCAACTTACTGCATTCCATTACAGTTGAACATCATTTTTAATGTATCATGATATCATTTTTGCTGAGACAAGCACAAATGTCTCTTTCACACAGAGAACGGGAACAGGTTTTGGCTTTTTGGAATAAGAAAACCACAGAAAGATAAAAAGATAAACAAACATACTTTAACATATTCATACAGCAAGTGTTGAGAAAAAAGAGGAAAATACAGACTGTTTACCAGGGTAAACTATGAGTTAGCATTCTCTCCACTAAGACTGATGGCCAAAAATAACTACTAGTTCTGGCTGTACAGATTCTCATAGACCCTGATCAAAATGAGTTATATTCTATTATTACAAACCTGAATATCACAGGAATAAAAAAAATTAAGCACATTTCTGACACTATTTTTATAACCTGCCCTTCTGTACTCCCATACATCCTTCTGAGAAACTATTCTTCCTTACCTAACTTTCCCTTTCTTGTTCAACTATTTCCTTTCCCAGTCTCGCCAAGTTCCTTAGCTAGCACATTTGAGGGGAGGGTTTTGAATACATATGATTTTGCCCAAGGTTTGCAACACCTAATGCTCAACTCTGAAGGTTCAACTAATTTGTAGCGTAAGTGGAGAGACCTATGCAGAGCAAGGAAAGTGACAAAACGAGAGATAAGAGAGGAACAGAAACTCAGTATAATTTCATTAAATGACAAACATCACCACTCTTTAAGGCCTGATTGCCATTCACCATCACCCTTGCATGACAGAGAGAAGGGATACTCTAAAGCTTGCAATTACATTAGTCATTTTTATAGTAGAGTGCTTAAAAAAAATTTGAAAGCATTAGAGGCAGCATTTGGAGACTGCTGACCCCTCCTCACTGACAATCTCTGAGCTCACAAGACAGTGAGAAGAAAAAGCAGCTACCATTTCCATTTCTTTCCTGTCTGCTCATTTGCAATCTTGCAGGGATTCTCATCAACCATCAACTGAACATGGCAGCATGCACCTGAGGACTAATGAGAACAAAAAAGATGAGCTGCAGTCCAACAGCAGTGTGAACAAAGGAAGATGTCTGAAAGAGAGAGGAAAAAAAACTGAAAAAAGGATAAGGAAAATAAGGACTGTCACAAAATACACTCGGAAAATAAACAGAGGGGCTTGCTTATAAAATGAGTATCCATGTTATAAGCGTTCCCAATGTAACACATTCTACAAGGTATTTGCCAATGAAAACAACAAACCAGATGCCAGCAACATCTGGAGACCAAATATATTGTATCTAAATGAGAAGTCAATGGAACTTTTCCAATATAAATTAACATGCCACACAGCAAAAAAGGAATGCAGTGCCCTGCATAAATACAAAGTGCCTGCAGACACTTCATAGTATACTTCCCCCATGTTATAGTGAAAAGGGAATCATGAACTATGTAGGTTTTTTTACTCACAGGTACCCCAAAAGTGGTGTCAGGCATATTTTCTGATAAACTTAGTTACTGGACATATTCATCTGCAAAACCACTCAGGGTATAACCACGACATGAACGAAAATGAAACACTAACTTTCTCAAGTATAAGGAACCATTTGTATAAGTTAAGCTTGATCAAATCACGGATACAACTTTCTCAGTAAACCAACTCTATTCCTGTAGATTTTAACTGGATCCCGAGTGAAGATCACTTCTAGTCTCAGTATTTGTCAATCCATGAGAACACAAACCAAGGATTACAGCTATTGGACACACACACAGAAAAAGGCCGGTCAAATTCAAGCATCAAGATGAAAGCTTCACTGATAATGTAAAATTTGGAACACGCAAATCCCTTAACACACATAATGAATATACTACAGCCCAGGTTACATATACCGAAAAAATGTCTAGCATGACTAAAGAAGGTTCCAGAGGCTGTAGTTACAACAGAATACAAAGTCAGTACAAAGTCTGCACCTGTACCACATGGGAAATGATGAGAGTTTGTCCTTTCTTATGAAACATACCAACTTTACCATAAGACACCTCTGACAACAGTTTTGAACACTGTTCCAAGCATGAGGCCCTCTATGGGATCACCTACGCAGACTACATGACCATTCCGATGACCCCTTCTATCTCACCTGACTAATTAATTTATCAGAAGTTTTGGCCTGATAGAAGCAATTCAACTGGAGTCCACAAGGGCATTCCAGCACTGTGCAACCCACAGGATGCAACAAAACAAGAGCTGTCTTGTTGCCTTCTTTCTATTTTTTTTTTTTTCAAATGCTCTTGAGGGTGTCTGCAAGTTAAAGGACTGTAATCTCTAAATGCTTGAACAGGTTCCTTACCAAGGCCAACATTTTAAATAAGACCTTGTATTCCAGAACACCTGGGTTTTCTGAATGAGATGACACATGAATACTTTACCAAAGACAAACAATGACAAGTAGATCAGAAACCCTTCCACTACAGTAGCAAAGCAACAAGTCACATTTGTCTTGAAAAGAAAACAATGACCTCTTCAAACCTTCTTCCTGCTAGACACAGAAGACTATATTCAATAATCAGCCTCTGACAGTTTTGACTGTAACACAGTGGGAACATCCACTCTTCCAGACAGAGCTGTGAAGTTTTTGATACCTTTCACAGAGATTTACTTGGGCAGGAGTGGATTCCAAGTGCTTGCAATGCTTAAGACAAAGCAGAGGTTCAGATTGCAAGCTGGTAATAATTTTGAGACTGGAGCTGAGTATGATTTCTTTCATCTTACATTCTCCTTCAAAATAACTTCTCTCTAGTCTTCAAATAGCCAAAAACTACCTGTGTAAGCAAAAAGATCAGTTGTCAACAGCGGCTGCAAAGCTAAATTTAATTGAGATTTGCAAAGGTCTAAAATGTTGCAAGAAATGGCTGCACTACTGAGAACAGTTCATAAAGAAACACCACACCATTTCCCTTAGAACTACAAGCTGAGACTGCAAAATAGCTAACAGACTTGCATGGTGTGCATTCCCCTATCCCATGAATGTTGAAAGCTGAAACTCCTCTGTTTTGAGACCTTCTTCTCTGGTACCAGGAATGCCAAGAACAGTCTTAAAGTAGATTAGACAGACTGAAAAGACTCACGTAGAAGTATCTTCATTTTCCATAGCTAAACTGCCATCTGATGAACACCAGTTCAGTGTAATTTAACACACATTCTTTAGAGGGTTTGCCCTTGTTGAGTGCACCTAAAACCACAAGTTTTAAAGATGCCACTGTGTTTTCAGGGCAAGAGGAATTATCAGCTTTGAATTCTAGCCAAATTCAGTGCAAGAATCAACGGAACACCAGGTACCAACAGCAGCCTTTGCATACCTAGACAAGAGTAAGGAGTACAGTGCTTCAAAGGTCTTCAGAAATCAGTACATGACATTAAAATCCTCACCTTCCCTTTATCCCCTGCTTAAGCTACACTTTCCCTGCATACAAGCACACAGGGATGCATTTCTCCCCAGGCCAAGGCGAGGAGAGCTGCTGAAGAGCCCAGTGTAAGAAGGAACTGCTTTCCTGAACACAAAGATCCCTCTCTTTCCTCAGCTCCTGAAGATGGTGATGAAAAAGGGGTTTCTGAATGATTTACATTCTCACATTTCACCATCTAAATTAAGACCAAGCACGTTTGGGAAACCTACAGCCTACACGTACGTTTGCTTACTTGCATCAAAAGCCCACAAAGACTGGAATGTACATTTGCCTTTGCTCATTTTTTGTAGTTCTACTAAACCACAGTCCAGAGCTCTCTCTTAGCAGGAGTTACGTGAAGCAGCCCTGGAGTCTACGCTGGCCCAGGAAGCAAGAGCTGCTCAGCTTCAATGGCGTTTTTTCCCCTGCTCCATAGACTGATCCAGAGATCAGAAAAAGGGTACCAGAAACGTGGGTTTCAACAAGCTATCATGCTTCCCACTACACAGACAAAAGCAGTTTTGAACAGTTTTAGACACTGCACAAAAGAGGCTTTGCATCTCTGCAACCAGCAGCTACTGTCACAGTATTCATAAGCAGGTAAGAGACAGAATACTTGACTTCCAGGAAGAACAGTAATTAAGAATTCATGTTGCAAGACAACGATTTTTGAGAAAGGCTACTGGCACATACTCTCTCTCCTCAACAATTCATCTTTCAGGCATGATTCTACATCGACTAAATAGTACTTAAATGGGCACCAAGCAACAGGAAATCTAAAAAGCATCACCTAGGCATTGTAATGTGAACAAATCAAAGGGCAAAGGGAGAGGATATATGTAGCGCAGGATTGTGTAGGGACTGTTGTACAGTAGAAGAACCAGTGCACCACACACTAGTTGCAAAACTATGAGAACCCAGACAGTTAGGACAGTTTTTTCACATCAGAGGGGTAGTTACAGTTTTGCAATGACTGGCCAAACAGGTATGAGAAGATAAAAGACCGGGGGACACACACACACATTTCTCACGACAATACATCATGGCCTTAAAGCATAATTTGTTTCTTTTTTTTTCTTTCACTTGCTCCTACTAAGTTTTAGCTATTCCTACGCCAGGGAAAGCATTGAAAAAAATGCTACAGTTTGGAAAAGCCACTTGCATAAACAAATCTTGTTTCACAGAAAAAAGCCCAAGCAGACCTTCCATGTTTTTGGGGGCTTTTGTTAAGCTTAACTTGAGTGCTGGTTAATGCCAAACCATTAGCAGATGTGATTTTTCTCTCTTTGGGCTTCCCAGATGAGTACAGAAAACAACATATCCTCAGTTCTAAAAAGCAGCTACTATGTCTAATTTCTGCCCTAACACACTTAGGATTTCTGAAGTTTTATATATACACCAAAGATTACCTACAGTCAGAGCATAATGAATATTTCATTAACGGAGGTTTTACTGCAAATGTTTCTGAACGCAATAGCAAAAAAGATAACATCTACGCTGCAACAGTCATAACAAACCTTTCAAAGAGTGGTATAAAAGTGTGTGCCTTTGAGAACATCTTGGTGAATAAAAGAATGCCGACATTTCTGGCCCATTCAAAGAAGAGAATATTAAATTCCTCTAAGCCTTCTCCTCCTAAAAGACTTGCATTTAAAAATATGTCAACTATATTCAGTGAGAGCAAGTTAACTGCAGAATAGTGAAATGATGTTGGAAAGAAAATAGAAGGAATAGTTAAAAAAAAAGAACCCAGCTTAGCAGTACCTCAGTTCCAGTAGTCTTTGACCTCTTTGCAGGAATCTCTTTGTCCTATAGGGAAAGAGTGAAGTGAAAGAGTGCGTAAAGAACATTAGCACACAATACTGTATTCACATAAATACAGACTACAGTAGTTTTCAATGCAACTGAATCACAGAATCACAGGGTTGGAAGGGACCTCTGGAGATCATCTAGTCCAACCCCCCTGCCAGAGCAGGGCCACCTTAGAGCAGGTTGCACAGGAACTGAAACATTGCTTTGTGAACATAAAGGCCTAAACTGTAACTTTTAGAAGTAACTATCCAGTGCTGTTTCATTGTGAAATTATAACCTTCCAGATGTTAACAGAAGAAGATAAAAATGTAAAAGGACACATCCACTTTCTCTCAGCTACTAAGAGATATAAGCAGCAATTTTAGGCCTGTCCTCAACTGATTAAAAACAATCATTCTGCTCAGTTTATAAAGATAAAAAACCTAAATAAACAAACCCAGTATCCATCATATAACAAAGTCCACAAAGCTTAGACCAGGGGATGGAAAGAATTTAACATACAACTCCTTACATCCTCCCCTTGCAAAGAAGGTAAAGGTAACAGAGACCTTCACACTGACTCCCTTTCTTGCTCCCTGCTCAAGCCCCTACATCTTGCGGAATGCTCTTTCCTTGCTCATACAGCAAAACGAAAGCCTCTCCACAGTGATCAGATATTGCCATACTATAACTTAAATCTACAGAAAAATCAGACTACAATCCACCCCTCCAAAACCTAAACTCTAACTGCAGGGACAGCAAGGCCCCCAGGGAACGTGTGATGAAAATGCCCACTGCTTCTCCAGCAACAGCACCCACTGAACAGAGCATCTTAGAAATGACTTCCTGAAAGGGACTTGCCTCTTCCATTGACTAGCACACTTAGGCTCTGATGATCAAAATGGTTTCATGCCTATCTCTAATCTCTCAATTTAAATAATTAAAGAGATTGGTTTGTTAGTTCAGAAGTTTCAATCTGAACACATTACAACTGCTGACCTTTCTCACCATTCATATCATCCATAGAGACCCAGCAACAAATCAAGAAAACGGCCAAAACCCTCCCAACCTGTTTGTGTAACAAACATACCATAACAAGGCAACATTAAGTCTAAACCAAAGACTGGCAGTTCCCACCAGTGACATATAAAAGAGGCGTTTCATTATCCCTATAATGAAACTCCAGGGAGTGTGGCTAACAAGACGTGAACGTGCTCAGCTGCACCTCACGCCTTGTAATTCTCCAAAGGTGCCATTACCACTTTTCTCTTGGGCATTATTGTTGGCTTCCAATTATAATGCTCCTTTTGGGAATTAAAGAAATATACCCTACGTTACTTAAGCATGTGCTGTACATTTCCCACTGCAAGGAAATGTACACTTTTTAATTGCAGATGTAGAAAAACACCAACTTAAAAAGAGTAATAGTAGAAAATTAATTCAAGCCCACATAAACACAAACCTTAAGACACAGAGGAGAATTAACACAAGGTACAGAGAGGGTTCTCCCCGCCTTCAGTTACCTGGAGGCTCAAAGAGACACCTAGGCTTGTCTACACAGTAATCATTACATTTCACTGCAAGTTACTGAATTCTAACAGAGAAAATTTGGTGGAGTTATTGGGCCTGTATTACATAAGGAATCAGCCTGAGTTAAAGCCATCCTTTCTGGTGCTATACATTTGTCTGTTAATTGCTAAAACAAAACAGGAAAACACACCCAACAATATTTTTAAAACTGTATTTTTACCTAAAGAGTATCATCAAAGATGTTAGCATTTTGAAAATAATTGTGTTTCAAGGCATAAAGACATACCTCTTTAGATCCAGCAAACAGTGGAATGTCATGAAATGGGGAAATATATTTACCATCTGCATTCTCTGAAAAACAAAACAAAAAAGTAGCATTATAAATACAAAGAAATGCCATGAGATGTTGGTATTGATAACTATTATGCATTACAGAAATGTATGATGTGCCACAACTATGCATCAGTTGAACTTCTTCTGAAGTTTAATTCCAAGGACTAAAAAATTACCTACATGCAGGACAAGGAATTTGTGTGACAAGGATTCATAAAAAATAAAATTATTGCTTTAGTATTCAACACTAGACTTCTCTTCTAACTACTTGGGAATACAAGCTGTGTAAAGATGAGAAGATCCTTTCATTCTCCTTTATTTTCCTTCTCTCTAGCAATACACAACCATTAATGGAGAAAAAAACACCAAGGGAACCTCACTTCCACGTGTGATCAGTGACTTAATTTGGTTTCTAGCAATGCTGCCCTCATGACTTCACCGTATTTCCAACAAAATGAGTTTCATTCTCACAAAGGGAAAACCCTCCAACATAGTGGGCCAAAGTCTCATCAAAAGAATAACTGAGGGATGGGATAATTGCTCTGGCCCTGGACATGAAACACCACGCCTTGAAACCGGCAGAAATTGACAATAAATTAATAGGGACCCAATCTGCACCTCAGCCTTGCTCCCACTGTAGAAAAGAACAAAATGCACTAGAGTGGATGCTTAAGCTTTTCAGACTACTCGGAAATTTTTCAACATGCTAAAAAGCCCAAGTGTTCTACCAAAACAGAAACATCAACAACAATGTAAGGTGCCAACACAAATCCCAAAGAATTTCTCCTCTGCTAGCACTCCTCTTCACAGTAAAGGGAAAAACAGACGAGACTTCATTTAGCTTTGGCCTGTACTTTGACCACCGCAGCAAAGAGGAGTAAATGGTTGTTCTTTTTGCAACTTCTGGAAGCCGCCCAGATGCTCCTCCCAAATAAAACAAAGGTTAGTGGTAGGTTGCTTATTCCCACTGACTAAAGTGACTTTCTCCGGATGAGCTCCTGCGCTAGCAGTCCCCTGGGGACAGAGCACAAGGGAGCCTTGGCAGGGTACTGATGATGACGAGTACACGACGCCTCCGCTTCTCTCACACCAGCAGACGTCAGAATTAACTGCTTGTAAAGTCAACGGACCAAAAGCGTAGAAAATCACTGCTACAGAAGTGCCATACAAAGAGTTGACACTGTCACTAAAATGCGTAATAGTCAGACTGCACACCCCTAGCTCTCACTGGGTTTTGGGAAGCCTTCTGGAGCACTGCCCATGCCCTCACGGTGCCACTTGTTGCTGCAGGCCCCACAAGCCCCTTGGGGCTGGCAACTCCCATTTCGGATGCCAGCCTCCCCTCACCCTGACACTTCTGGAGGGAGGGCTGGCGCTGGGATGTGTCTGACATCACCAAGAGGTGAGGCAAGGCAAGGCTCCCATGGCCAAGGCTGCCCTTGGGGTCCTAGAGCACCCAGNTGGCAACTCCCATTTCGGATGCCAGCCTCCCCTCACCCTGACACTTCTGGAGGGAGGGCTGGCTTGGCCACAGAGGACAGGCCATGCTCCCGCTGGGATGTCAGACCCAAGAGGTGAGGTAAGGCAAGGCTCCCATGGCCAAGGCTGCCCTTGGGGTCCTAGAGCACCCAGGCTGCCACAACACTGCACCCCCCCAGTGCTGCACACACCCCCCCACCCGAGCACCTCTTCACCCTCCGAGGGCCTTCGCGGGCTTGGGGGAGGGCACGGCTGTACCTCACACACCAGCCCCCGGGGATGAGCAGGCCCAGCATCCCCTCCGCAAGCTTATCTGCCACAAAATCCCCTCACTCTACACAAAAAACTGCCCCCTTTGG
>VXBO01014315.1:146271-221678 GCA_013400135.1 Rhinoptilus africanus
CGGCCGCCGGGCCTGCGCCGCCCCGGCCCCCTGCCCCGCCTAGCGAGCCGCTCGCCCGGCGCCGGAGGGTGCTGCCGCCCGCCGAGGGCTGCTCTGTGATCCCCCTCCTGGCTCACTGGCGAGCGGGGAGAGAAGCCGCCTCGCTCCCGGCCAGGCCGACGCCTGAGGGAGGGCGCCACCGTTAGCCCCTAGAGGCCCAAGATGGCGGCGTGGGCCCGCGGCCGCGCTGAGGAGGTTTGGCCTTGAGGGGAGGCTGCTGCCGGGCCCGGGCGCTGCCCTGCTTTCCCTGCGGGCCGCGGGAGGTGGCGGCGGTCAGGGTCAGCACCCCGGAGGGTGCCCCCACACCCCCGCTCTCAGTGGAGGGCTCCACCAAGTTGAAAAGAGTCCAAAAAAAGCCCACCCCACTTGAGGTGCAGGTGTCCCCCAGCGGGAGCCAGGCGAGCCCAAGCAGGGGGTACCCCAGCTGTACCCTAAATCTTACCCGGCGTGTAAGAACCAATCAACACACTGAGTCGAGATACCTGTTTTTATTTCAATTCTGCAGAATCAGATGCTGGATATTTAACAACAGGCAGCACACCTCGTATTTCAAACCACCCACCATTTATAATGATAAAACACAGCTGATTGGTCAGTAATGATTCATTTACCACTCTACACACATGCATCTAAACTCATGTTTAAAACATCTGGGGAGGTTACCTGATTAGCATGCTCTTTATTCACACAGGGGTGTGTATTTAGCTTTATAATTACCCAAGGTTAGTATCCCATTTGGCTCAAATTTGGTCCAGAAGTTACATTTTTGCTATCTTACCTCTAAGTCAGCAACTGCAAAAGAACACATAAGACACACTGTTTGGTTTCACATCCTATTCAAGGTTAGGCGCACTCCTTGATGCCCAACCAAAACTTTTTGATAAACTTTTAACTTTGTTCTTTAGACATGAATGTTAGCAGGGTTGTTTCCTTACCTGAGGCCAACGTCAGTGTGAAGACCGTACCCTGCTGCTCCCGAGGGAGGGAAGCGTTAATTTCTTCTTGGCCCACACAGTTTTATGTCACCCAAGCCAGCCTGTGTCTGCACCGCTTATAGGCAGGCTGTTTGCATGGATTCCCAATGGTAGATGCGTTTTTGTATTGAACCCTGCTGATGTTTAAATTAGAATCTCATTTGTAGTCAAGTTGAGCTGTTTTTAAAACTTATTACCCCTACATATGATCTGATTCCTTTGAATTGTCTTTTCATTGATCCTTGAGGAGGATTTCAAATGATTTTCATCTGTAGGTAATGGGTGCTAATTCTTGGAGTAGTGCTTCTTACTTGTGGATCTTTCAAAAATTCCTGAAAAGCAGATACCACTATTTGCATTTTATTGATGGAGAAACTGAGGCAGAGCAACTTTTGTTGCTGTCATCACTCTTAAATCCCAAGCCAGTCAGCTTGTGTATTCACCTCTGAAGGTGGTCAATATTACCTTTGAATTTTAACTCCGATTTGAACTACCCTGAAGGATTTATGCAGGGTAACTCCATGTTACACTTATTATTTTATACAGTGTTTTAAATGCTATTGGAAATTATTTATTTGCAGCAGAAAGTCAATCTCTTCCATCAGATTTATACAGCATATAACTTCTTCTTCCCTTTATTTGTCCCCTCTACTGTTTGGTAGATCGGGCTTCAAAAGCATCAGGATTGTCTGTTTGGTGTGGGTAGTAAGGACCCAGCATTATTTTACACCAGAGAGGGATATTTTTGTGGTGGCCTCAGTCACTGTTCCTCCAGGTACTCCTCTGAAATGTGTTAGTTGCTGCTCTGGATCTTGGAAGGAGCTGTATTCTAGTGTGTGGATTTTCCATGACAATGAAGGCTCTGAGGTTGGGGGGGAAAGCTATGGTTTCCTCTGATTTGTGCCACTGCTTCCTCTATTTGTTACAACAGCCTTATCTGCAGGAGAACAGAGAGGCTATTTTTGCAGACCCATTACCCACCTCTGCAGAAGCTGCAAAATAGTAGTTGGCATGTCACCAGAGGAGTTGATGTCTTTCTTCACTGAGTTCACCAAACACAAGGTTTTCAGGGGTAACCTCCTCAGCTGGATGCGTGGAGGATGAAATTCTTCATGTACGATCTTTGTTTGAAGTTCTTTATTTTTTGTAAGTTTGTTAAGGGGGCAAACCATCTGTTTTTCATGTGCAATAATAATAAAAAAAAAAGTAAAGAAATGTTTTCTTTTACAAAAAAAATCTGTTCTGCGCTTTCTTTGAGTTGGCCTGCTGCTGAAACAGGCAAGGTTAAAAACAAACATGTGCCACAGGCCTAACCTTCCACCTCTGCTTAGTTCTGAGGAATCTGGATTTCATTTATGGCAGGTCAGAGCCTTTGAAAACCATGTACTGAGCACACACGCAGTATTTTTACACTTGCAAAGTTGGCAGTTGGGTGTAAGGTTATTCTACAAGGAGTCCAATATATACCTACTTCCCTATACAAGCTGGGAAGTGAAATACGCTGCTATGGCCCGGAGCCCCTCTGAGATGCAGAAAGTCTGAGCGTAGGTTTCTCCATTGCCTTGTGTTGCGAACGTGGTCTTATCTAAAGCTTTCTCCTCTGGGAAATCGGCTGTGAAATGCTTGGAATTTATGAAATATAGACAAGTTTCTGCGCAGGCACTTTTTAGATGCATAAATAGATGCCATCATGTTACCTAGCAAGGGTAGATGATGCAGCAGAAAAACACACAGAAACCCTGTTAATGCTGCCAGAGCTGACAACATGATGCTGTAGTTCTCTAAGGTATCCAAAATTCTCCTAGTCCTGCAGAAATAATAAAGCTCTAAATAGATTTGACTGTATTTCTACGTATTACGCATTATATTGCACAGAATATGGCAGTAGTAAGCATGGTACTCCTCAAGTCAGATTTGGGTAAGACCAGCTTCCTGGTTAGAATAAATTTACCCATCAGTCTTGAATCTTTAAAGCAAATGAACATTTTGATTCCAGTATCTACATTAAGCAAATTCTTCAGAATTACCAAGGCTTTTCCTACCAAGGTATTATTTCGCCTCTTTTTATTCCCAAACATTTCACACCCAGCTCCTTCAAGTATTGTTCCAAGTGGCCCGGCAAAAGGCAGGTATAGGACTGATCCCATTTATTGACCTTGAAACAGCTCCCACTGAAAGACAATGAAAATATTGCTATTTATTTCAATGGAGTCAGAACCAGGTCCTTAAGACTTAAGTAGGACTTACATGGTACTTGGGTTTTATGCTTGCCCTCTGCACAGGGGTGAATCTCATTCCAGCAGAATGCCACTGGAGTATAGCAAAAACTCAGCAGCAGTATAATCACCTAAGCTTGAAGGACATCCTTATTTTAAAAGTTTGTACTCTGCAGTGTACATTTACATTTAATTTATACATATTTATATATACACACACATGCACATACACATATAAAATGAATGTTTTGCCCATGAAAATGCTGTGCAAGTTGCAGAAAACATTAACAATATTATAATTTTTTTAAAAACCTGGTAGTTTCCCTTCCTCCTGAATGAAAACCATTTTCATCTTTTCAGCTAATAAGGCTTTGAAGAATTTCATTAGTACTACTATGTGCTATTTCAGTGCGTTTGCTCTTGACTGGTGATTACATCATTATCATTAAATTTGACTGTAATATAACTTCTATCTCCACAGCTTATAAGACCATTAATCTGAAGGAATCAATTCCTGTCAGCCTTCTATTTTGCTGCTACCTGCGTGTAAAAGGCCAGCGGCCCTGGGTGGCCGTCCTCCCCGTCCAGCCACCTCGGTGGAACAGGTCACTGCCAGCACATGTTTGCCCGTGCTCACTCGTTCAGCCGTCACCGTCTCACCAGCCTGCTGATGGATCAGCTCCTGTCGGTGCTTCCCAGTTCAGATTGCCTGCTGATGGATCAGCTCCTATCGGTGCTTCCCAGTTCAGATTGCCTGCTGATGGATCAGCTCCTATCGGTGCTTCCCAGTTCAGATTGCCTGCTGATGGATCAGCTCCTGTCAGTGCTTCCCAGTTCAGATCACGCCAGGCAAGGCTAGTTGAGGTATTTTAGGGACGTGGGCTGCTTTCAGCTGAAGCAAGTTAAGGATCACCAACCACTCTGTCTGTGGTTCTTGGCGATGGCAGTCTGCAGCAGCAGCAGCAGCAGCAGCAACAGCAGCAGCAGGAGGAGGAGGAGGAGGAGGAGGAGGAGGGTCAGGATGATGGCTGGAGTCAGTAACCTCTTTCATTGACCCAGCTGGATGTAGGGGGAGGATGTCTATGTGCAGCCCACTCACACATGTATTTGCATTTTACCCACTGACAAATGCCTGGTGGCAGCAAAGGACTACATCCTGCTAAATGGAACATCCTACTAAAGGGAACAAATTGTGTATTTCAGTAGGTAGAATCAGGTTTATCAGGTTATGTTACTTTTCATCTCAAAGTGAATATAGACAGAGGCTCCTATCCCAAAGAAACTAAGTACCTTGGCTCAGATTGTGATCCCTTTTTTGTAGCAGTGAACTCACTTCAGCAACCCTGTTGCTTTAAAAAGACTGATCCTCTGTATTTAAGCAAAATTTGGTTTTAGTCATAATATTCACTACCCTGTATAGGAAAATGTCAAGCTTACACACTGTTTTTTTTCTGAATAAGTTGTTTCTCTGAGCTGTTGGCTTTGTTTTTAACCAGGCTTTTCATTAGGCTCCCCGTGATATATGTTAGGATTCACTTGCCAGATTAATTTCTCTGGACCTCTGCCTAGAAAGCGATTTGCCTATCAAGAGGCCAGGACACTGTGTCTGAGTCAAGCTTTGTAGGATATGCCCATTTCTTCCCTCCTGGGCATCTGTACTGAATTCTTCTTAAGCCCTGTGAACCAAGGATTTGCAGCCTAACTCCCAACAAAACCTGTTCAGTATGAGCTAAAACTTAATTTTTTGTTAAGACTCTTTGTTACTCCAAAGCAACTTCCTCATCACAAAACAGAAATCACCAAGTAGTCTTCATTCCTGTTAATTTTTTCATTCATTCTTTCACATACACAAAAAGAGAGAGAGAGAAAAAAGGTTCCAGTTCAGCTATAAAAATACTGGCTGAAAATATCAAGTTTTAGTGCAAAGTTGCAAATCTATAATCATTCAAACTAGGGACCTAGAAGGAAAATCTCACCTATTGCTCATGACAGTCTTTTTTAAGGCTCCATTCCCCTCTTGATTTGTGAATTGCCAGACATAAGGTTCTCAAAGAATCCAACAGAAAATATTTCATCTTTGGTAATTTCTACACCCCCCTCTTTTACATCGAAACGTAACAATAATGAAGATTCATCTTCCTGTCCTTTTATCTGTGCCTCGCTCGCTTGCTTGTCTTTCCTCATTAGCTTTGATATCACGGTGCCATCTACTTGATCAACGGAGTCAGGTTATTTTCCTGAGAAAATAACTGCATGGGCTGCAACCCCGAAGAAATCAAAGGGCTGCTTGGTTCCTTCGCGGGTCCCCCTTTCCTCCGCGCCTCCCAGCCCTCTCACAGCAGCGCTGCCCTTAGACGCGTGCCTTCGGGAGCTGGCCCCACTCCCAGCCTGTTTCACAGGCAGACACCAAGCCCCGGATGGACAGTGACAGATCCACTGGTGCTGTGAGAACAATTCAAGCCCTGCCGACCCTTCTCTCAGCATCCGCTCTCCTCTCCGACAGGTGTTTCGTTTGAGAGCCGGGTCGCTCTCTGTGGGCAGAAAACTCGTCAGCCTTTTGTATGTGTAAACTAGGGCAGTCTTTGTTCGCAGTAAGAAAACATCGCAGCAGTCGGAGGAGATGGATTGCATAGCCTGACAGGTTGAGCCATCCCTTCTTAAAAATATCCACAGCCCAGCCTGAGCCCTGGCAGGCATATGCTCTATTAATTTCTCCTACAAATATTTAGATAAGAAACACTATAGATAGGGCTAAAAGAAATTATCACTTAGCACCTACTTCTAAAGACCTGTTTCTCTACAGGAATCACCAATCTGACAATATCAACAGTAGGAGTGGAGGCAACACTGCTACACTAAACTTTTCACCTACAAGGCAGGCTTTTTTCTCTTTTTGTACTATTGAAAGGTGTTTGAAGTTTTTTTTCTATGTATATTTCAAAGTAATTTAGATTCATTCATTGTGAAAATCGATGTGTAGACTGCAGTTTTGCCTGTCCTTAAGCCTTCCCTTTTTATCGCTTTTATCCTCACCCGTCACTCTGTTCTTAACTTACCAGTATAGCTGCAAACAGGTCGGATGCACATACTAGCAACTTTCCAGTGCTCAGAGTCCTCAGTGGGCCGTACCTGTGAGTGCTTTTATCAAAGCCTCAACTTTTTGTCCCTCAGAAGACATCTTTGCTACGACTCGCACATACAGGCAGAGCTTTTATAGGCACCTGGGCTTCCTTGTAGGTAGGCAGGGAGCTGGAGAGACATGTACGTTCTTTGCTGTCATGCTCCACCTCTGAGGAGGGCAGGACAGCTCTCTGCAGCAGTACCACGGTACCTTCCTGCTCCTCCACTGCCTGTTGGGTGGCATCACTTTGCGCGGGCAAAATTTGTGCTGGCTGTTGAAGTCACTCTGCAGCTGCGTATCAAGACTCTCTTTTCTCTTGGTGGCTGTGCTGGCCACTGCAGTGAGCAAACGTGACAATGGCAGTCCGGTGTCATTGCCACAAGACTGCAGCAGTGGTCCGTACCTCCCATCAAAGGGAACAGGCACGGTAGTCAACCCGCACCACCATTTATAATACGTGCTCTGGGGTACTAAGTTGTAAAGAAATCTTCTGTAACAGCTGTGAGGTATTACAAGAAAACAAATAACTGTTTGCTTACTTAATGGCCATCGGTCTTGATGGCGCTCCCGGTTCATTTATAGCTCGGGACTGAGATAAAGGTTAGCATTGATCATACAACAATAAGCTCTTATATGCGTCTAATACAGTTGCTTGGGAACACAATGCCAATATTGTCCGTGTTGACACCAGCACCTGTTCTGTCTCTTAAGCAGGGTGGCTTCTGTGGAAATAACTCCTGTGTGAGTGCTCACATCAACTGGATTCCAGTTTGCTTAGGGGAATTAAATGAGCACAACATACAGTGGTTAAAAAGATTTTCGCGTTAATTGTCAAAAGAGCATTTTGCCCGTGTAGATGCCAAATATTCCCTCTTGTTGTGCAGATTAGTGGCTTTGATTCTGCTTGACCATCAGTTGTTACTGGGGCCAGAAGGACGCAGGAGTAATTTGGAAATCGAGAGAGGGTTGCTGTACCATTGCGAGTGGCAGCTGACATCGAGTACTTCACATGCAGTTCTGACCATGCTTTCCGCGGCATTTTGGTACACTACAAGTAAAGTAAACAGTATTAAGAGTTTATAGGGGTTTCTTGCTTAAATAGGCTTCTGATTGTTGTTATGTATTCCTCCTACTGACTGGGCTGGCACAGCCCACTAGTGTAAAACAATTACTGGATTTAATGTGATGATGGATAAACCAGGATGTGTCTAAAACCACCCTCCCTCCAGGGGATAGGGAAGCTACTGAATGCATCCCTTGGAGTGTCACAGAAGACATGCTATTTTCAGCCTTTTCCATGCTGAGTGGCACAGAGGAGATATTTTGAGGTTGCAGAAAGTACTCATCTACATTTCCAAGCTGCGGTGTAAGCTAGCTCTGGACTCCTGGCTGCCTCAGAAATAGTGCTGCTGGCTGCAGCCAGATAAACCATTGCAAGCACAAAGGCAGCAGCAAACCACAGCCGGCTTTCCCCGCGACTGTTCCCTTGCTGAGCGAACACATACCTTTTCACACCCTGTGACTGAGGTGAGGGGGAAGAGGAAGACAACTTTTGCATGTGGGTAGATTGCTGTCGTAATAAACACCTGAACAAACTTTGCTATATCCTATCTTGGCTGTAACTCTGCCTATGTGGCAGAGAGGCTGCAAAGCCAAGAATTTTATAAAGTTTATTCTTCCACCTCCACCCAGCCAAAATATATTCCCCACTTCTCCCCCAAACCATCTTAATTTAAATAAATATAATGAAATCTCATATGAACGATGGGACCTGCGTCTTCTGAAAAGCATGACACCATAAAATCCTGGCTGGGAGCAACACCTTCCCTGGGCAATGCTGCCTTAAGCCACCGGCAGCCTTATCCCCAGCTGCTCACATGTGCCCCTGCATCATGCCCTGCCTCATGCTGCCACAACTGCTTGCGTAGCTGGGTGATGAACTAAACAGGATCACACATCCAGATGGAAAACAGCCCAGGGGAAAGGGGGGAGGGAGGGAGCTTTCAGCCAGATCAGTTCCTCCATCTAGTCTCCAAAGTGGGTGCTTACACCTTGCAGCAACAGTGGGAACAAAATTATCTGGGGGAGGGGGACAGTCAGGGTGGTGACTCTTTAAACCAGTTTTACCACCCTCCCTGAATGCCAAAGCCATTGCTTTGGGGGGAAAAAAAAGCCCTCAGGAAGTCCCTAGTGCAAGGACATTGGGTGGTTGATTTCCCTCCACTCCCACCTTAATCTGTTTACTTGTTGCTGGGGCTTCAGTGCTTGTCACAAGGGTGCCACTGGGTCGGTCAGTCAGTCCCTGCGTACATGTGTCACCACTGCTCTGCCTTTCACGGAACTTTTGTGGTCTGACTTGCAAAACAAAAAGAGTTTCTTAGGGAATATCAAAGAGGAGGCGAGACTAACACATGAATTGCCTACGTAATATGTGACTTCTCTGCGCGAGCACAAAGTCTTCCCAAGTATCCCCCTCCCTCACCGCTTTATTCCTCTGCCAGGCTGTGTGTTTGGGCTGGACACTTTGTGCAGCACTGGCGCGGTGCTGCAATTTGACGTAGTAAATTGCTTAACAGCTTCATAACATTTTCCTTTCACTGCCGGGTAGAAATGAGGGGCTTTGATCAGAAGGTTGCATCACAGACTCTTCAAGAAAAATAAAAGTTGGAAATGAGGTTGCGCTACTACGTTGCATCCCCGCTTGTTGTTTATTACTGCACAGTCCTTTGGGGAACGCAGCCTGGCAATGCTAAAGCAATGTCCTCCGCGAGTGTTTGTCAGAGGGACGTTAGTTGTGTCCCCCGGCAGATGCTGTGGCAATGAGCGTGCCTGCGACTGACACCGATTAGGCAGCTCCACGGGGCTCCCACCAGGCGTTTCCTAGAGCAGGGAGGGCCGCAGGGGGCGGCTATCACAGCAGCGGCAGGGATTGCTACTGATGGCTGTTGGGGCTCTTCCCAGGGTAAGCCCGGTCCAAGCTTAGATGCCAGCAGCTCCTGCTGTTTTAACATGAGCTAGATTAGACTGGCGCTATGGAGGATCACTATACAGTGCCTGCGTGCCAGAGGCCATCGCTAACAGACAGGATAATGAGGTCTCTTCCAGGGGCCGATCCAGAGGTACTACAAGCAGGTGTTTTGCTGTCCACTTCTGCGGCCATTGGAGCACGGTGATTTGTTACGACAGCCTCCGCAGGTCCTTGGCAGGCTTCTCTGTGCGTAGTGTAAAGCAGGACACAGCCTGGTTTGAGACAAGCATCGGCTCCACACTGCTTCCCACCTCATGGAGGGGCTTTCTTCTTCCTCCTAGCTCTTTTCTTCCTTGTCCTGGGGGATCAGTCTCCCTCCAAACCTGTAGATCCGGAGTTTCCAGTCTAAAGGCTACACATCTCAGTGGGGTTGGGAGCCTGGCAGCAGCAATTAGCTAGGCTAGGAGCTGGGGTCCTGCCCAGGCTGCAGGTTGGGAAAAGAGAAGGAGGAAGGGTAAAGGGGGCGGCTGCCCTCCCCTTCCCCTGTGCCTTGCCCTCAGCTTCCCCACTGCCCCCCTGGCAGCGCAGAGGGAAGCATGGGACGAAAGCGTGGCCGTGCCCTGCTGCACTGGGGCATCTCCCTGCCAGCGGGCAGCAGGGGCAAAGCTGGGAGGATGCGACTCCGTTCCAGGGTGCCGGCACCCCCGGGCCCCGCGTTGGGGCGAGGAGAGGAGCGTACCCTGCGGCGGGGAGAGGGCCCTGCGTGGCTGTGGAACAGGCCCCGCCAGGCGTGCTTGCACACAGGGCAGGTGAATGCAAACACTGCCTGGGGCGGCAGCTTCCCGGGGGTGGAGCCGCTCCGGCACAGGTGGCAGGGCTGAGCCAGGGACCTGCGGAACCCTGCTCCAAAACCAAGCCCAAAGCCACCAGCCTTCAGCTGGGCAGAGAGTTCACCTCCCTAAAAACCAAGCTGTTGCCCCCCCGCCTGCCAGTGTCACCACCAAGCAAGGCTGGCCATGGCGAGCACCGACTGTCCGGGAAAGGAAGGCATGGGGGGCAGGAAGAGGAATTTGGCCCTGCTGAGAAACAAGCTGTACATGGGGGAGAGGAGGAGGACGGAGCCAGTGGTGGAGAGCACCAGCGCCACTGGGGACCACGGCACCTTGAGGAGGAGTCAGTCCGACAGGACAGAGTACAGCCAGAAATTACAAGGTACTGGGGAAGCTTGCTTGGCGCTCTGCTGCGAGGGATGCTCTGGGCTGGGGTGGTACCGCAACACCCTCCAGGCTGCAGCCTTGAGGTAAAGAAGGGAATGTCCTTCTCTGTCCCCACGCACTCACAGCTGGAGAGAGCAATTCCCCCCTCTCACCCTTGCCCCCCGCTTCCAGGGTGTGAAATGTTTCCCCTGATTTTTCTAAGTAGTGTCATGTAGACAGGATACAAAATCGAAGGTTTTGGTGCGTTCCTGCAAAATCTGTATGCAACCAGGATCTTTCTCGTTCGTCACCGGAACGCATTTGCAACGCAAACAGTAATGTGAAAATACGATGGCTCTGTCCGATCTGTCTTTGGCTGTCCTACCAAGTGGGGTATGTGCTAACTAATTAGAATCATCAAGGGCAGTTTTTCCTTTCAGTTAAAAATACCAGGATCTATAATGTGTTTATCTGTTGCTCAGATTGTACGAGCCTGAACTGAAGTACGTCCAAATACATGTTTTGATGGATGCGCTGATTCAAATTCTACCATTATGGAGAGGGTTTCTTTTCAAACAACCGAATTGCATCCAGACCAGAAATTGGCAAATTATGTCAGTATTGGGCCTGTCAATCAAAAATTAAATGGGACGCCACAAATTGAGGAAAAGCGTGAAGAATATGTATGGCTATTTCTGGGAGTGCTCTGGAACATGAATTTCTGTGCATGTCCAGGGTCTTGAACAACTGTATCCCACCACAAATGTGGGGTTTGAGTATGATTATAATTTAAGCATGTATTACTAATAGTCATATAACTGCCTAACGACAATCACTCTTGTGGCAATAATCCTTTATGGGGAAATAAAATAGGAAAATACTTTGGGCTGCTGTGTTATGGTTTTGATGCACTTAATTACGAAGTAGTATTCCTTCAAGAGAGACAATAAAAGCCGAAAAATAAAATAATAAACCTGAAAATAAAGGGATTTCTATGGGGGCTGCATGCGCTGAAAACAACAGAGTGGTTCATGGATTATGCTGTTCCCTCTTTGTGATAGCTAATCGATGAGAAGATGAAAAATTGTCAGTTAAGTCAGGCACGCGCTGCAGGGATCTGGCGGGGGTGTTTCAGGGTACGCGCACTACGGCTGGGCAGGCAAGCTCCTGGCACACATCCCACCAAACCAGCAGTTTTTTATTCTTTGAAAGGTGTTGCCCAGGTGAGGTCAAGCTTATCAGAGAGGCACGCAGCAAAAAGTGTGAGATCTTTCTGTTCCGTGTCAGGTGTATTCACACCATTAACGTCTCCTGTTTAAAATCAGGAGCAAAGGAGGCCGGGAAGCCCAGGTAGTTGCAACAGAGCATGACGTTATGTTTATGGCAGCAGTCCAAGGAGATGGCAATTCCAGCTTTATGGCTCTTGCCACCAACTGAGACTGCCGCGGCCAACTATTGCAAAGCACTGACCTGGTGTCGTCTCACTCTGCTTGCTTGCATTTGTTTAAGAAATACGGCGATGGGTTAACATTGGATTAGAAGTTGCCTGTCCTCTGAGTGAAAATACAAAGTCGGCAGAAATTCCTGTGAAGTGTATTTACAGTCGCAATAGAAAGAAATGCGCTTGTGCACCAAGGCCTGATCTGGATCAAATTTTGCTGAGCTAGATGTGCCTGGATCTGATAATAACGGGATCCATGATCCCATACCTAATATGTTACCTGCCAGGACTGATGATGTGCAATGACTGTACACCTTTGTGTTCTTCATTTTTCTCACTAGCACTTGGACAAGAAGCAGCTTACTCCAAGGTGGGGGAAGTGGTTTTGTTGGCACAAAGCTTTTGAGTTCTCCATTCTTGGCAAGAAAATGCAGCAGATCTGTTGGTGACATAAACAAACGGTCTGTTGTGTGTCACCAGGTCGGGACTCTCCAATCACCCTAGAATGGTAAATGCTTTGTGAAAAGATACAAACAGTAATAATTTGCACTTGCTTCCCATAGGAATTGGTGGAAAAGCTCTGTGTTTAGTTGCTTCTCTCTTCTGTAGTCCCCTGTTAGTGTGTTTTCTAACAGACAGTCTTCAGAATTGTGGTTGGTATTAGCATGGACAAGGATGTGCAAGACAGGAGCGAACCCTGCAGAAGGGAATTCCGCATGAGCGGGGCTGGGAAGCCCAGAGTCAGAGGCTGGAGGAGCCCCATCTCTGCTAGGGGCAGGCAATCTCGTCAGAGCACAGGGACCAGGCTGTCTTTACGCTGCAATGCCTACGTCAGCGTTGCAGCACATTTGCAGAAGGTGAGGCATGGGCCAGACATCTCTTGAGGGCCCTTCCAGTCCTCTGCGTGCTTTATATGGTTCCCTGAGTAGAAACCAGGCTGTTGCCTCCCCAGCCATTTCCAGCAGCTCTGAAGTATGTGCTCAAAGTCCAGCTCAGTGTGCTAGATATACAGGTCCCCAAATAAAACCCTATAAACAAACAAATGAAAAAACCCAACCCAAAACAAGTGAGCAAGCAGTTAGGCATAGAAACTCCTGAGAATTCAGTTTCTGCTCTTAGATTTCTTTTTAAGTTTTGCTGTTTTATACAGAATCCAAAATGTTTGCTGTAAAGAGTGAGTGAAAAAGGGAGCCTACCACCCGGATCTCCAGAGTAATGAAGGTGGTTTGCTCTGTAAGTCTACAAACATGAGCACAATAGCATTGTCAAAGGTGCAAACCTCTTCACTTTAAAATTAAGGATTCATTAAAACCACAAGAAAACATTTTCGTGTTTAATTATTATACTAGGCACCTCTATTCAGTTGCTTATCTGGTGTGAATGGCCATGCAACACCTCCTGGCTGTGCTCTTTTTGAGAAGGAAACAAGATGCAAAGTAACCATTATGTTCTCATGGAGGCTGGCAAGCGCTAGTGCATCTACTTCAACGCATCCTGTGAGAAAACCAAATGCCTGCAGCCCCATTTTAGATAGGGGAAAATAAGGTGATTGCTATTAAATGTCAGGTTCGTGATACAACCATGCAGTCATCCAGAACTCAGGTTGCAGTTGCATTCTTGGATGAGTCCAGAAATACCTCAAGCCACATATATATTTTTCTTCCATAGTTCTCCATCACCCGGACTGAAGCATCACTTTTCTAAAGAAGCAAGTATGGGGTTGAGGAAGATGTATTCACCAGCATTTGTGGTGGATGCAGAAAGAGTATCAAGAGTCTTTATAAGAGCTAAGACACAGGTCCTGTGATATTTCTATGCAGTGGTCTCCTCTACATTCACTGGCAAATCCTTCCCATATGTCCTTTCAAGAGGAATGAAGAACTTGCCACTATCCTTAAGCAATGGCACAACATAGTATTTAGCAGCTCTGTTTTCAAGTGTATTATCTATACCTCTTTAGCTGGTAAGAGTTGGTCTCTTTTCTACCGTGAAAATACATCAGCAGCAGCTGTAAAAGTAACTTTATTAATATCTATGTATTGCATTAATATAAATGTGAGTCTTTAAATTAACCTAAAGTTACCATTCTGTGCCTACCTAAGTATTTCGGTAAGAGGAATTTGCTTGCTGGCACATAAATTTTTGCAAGATCAGGGCAGGTTAAGATACAGTGTATCATAGGGATAGATGCTATCAATAAAAAAAGGCAGGCCATGAGAAGGAAATTAAAACATAGTTCACTGTCTGTTAGATTTTGGACAGTTCGTTGGTTTTTGTTAATAATCGCATACCAAACTTGTGCTTGGTGTGAAAAATGAGCTATAGAAAATGGCGGGTTTCCAGAAGGAATCAAAGATTGAATTTGCAGTGTTCAGCTAGACAATACATGTTTTGAAAATACTCCTTGTCTTACAAATCTATTACATATTACCTCCCTTATAACTTCAGCTGTGAATGGGTCATCTGCACTGTTAAGTGAGTTGCACATGCGTCAATTTAAAATACATCAGTGCCATACCTGTAATAGATGCAGTGATTCAAATCACACAGCTACCACAATATATTGCCTCAGAGCTGGTATTTGAACTCCAAATTTCACATTTTGCCTGTGTCAATGACGCAGAAACCTGCAAAATTGTACAGATGCCTGGACAGCTGCTACCCCTCGACATACACAAGCCCAGTCAGAGGCAACTCATCCCCCTTCACTCCATCACAAGCAGGGCACCTTCCTCCATCCACCCCGTCCTCCTCCCTGCCTGCAGAGCACACCGCTTCTTCCTGCCTGGGCTGCCCATGCCCCCAGCTTCTCCACACCTCCCGCCAGGAGCCTCTCCCCAGTTCCTTATTTGCTTTGCGCTGTACTTACTGATTAACTTTCCATGGACTACAATGCAGGTAATATCCTATTTCACTGCAAAATGTATTGATCTTTGGAGCGGCTGGTTTGCTGAAGTACGGTAAGGAGTAAAAGTCCAGATTATTTCCTGAAGTGGAGGAGATGGCTTGATGAAAATATCTCTCTGTGCCCTGTGATGAGACATGAAAATCTAACAAATACTTTTATTTTCTCCCGTGCAAATTTAAGCTCGGAGGATCTAATTCTGTTAAGTTGCACTGCAATAAAGCTGGCATTATTCCTTGAACTTATTGCGGTGGCAGCCAGGCTGGGAAGCAAGCTCATCTTTTTCAGGGCAGAATCCATTTTGTGCTGCTCTGTTTGCACAGCACTTTGCACAATCGGGTCCTGAAATGTGGCTTAGGACTCTTAGGAGCTACTGCAGCATAATTAGTCACAACAACCCGGGTAAAGGAGTGAAGACAAGGACCCAAGGAGGTTTAAGGATCCTTCTCTGAGCATATTAGCAAACGTTTTATTAATTGGGATACTTTGTGTTGTGGGTCACACAGCTCACAGTTCGTGCAGCTAATCCATGCCAAATCTTGAGGCGCGTGTGTCCCAGGGGAAGCAGTTCAGATGCAGCCCTTCCTTGGTTCTTACTTTATTAACATATTAGCTCAGTACTGCAGGAGTGGTATATTTATACCGGTATATGACACACTGGAAAGGTTTATTTGTAAGTATTGGCGCTAACAATAAGGGCATTCTTCTGTCACCTGATGATAAGCTTTCTTCCCTTCCACTGCGGTCACATGGGATCTCTCTGTAGTCCTGTCAGCACACATATAATTAAAGCAGTCTGCTGTCAAGGAATTGAAGAAAGAACCTGCGTGTTGAATGTAAATATTTTCTGTACCTTATGGAACAGAAAAATGATCAAAGATTGAATGACCTAATTGCAAAGAAGTCTGTGATGCAGATTTTATGAGTGAACCTGTTGCCCAGGAAGACTGGTGCAAGGTCACCCTGGTCCTGCGGTGTTCTCCTCCCGTGTTCAGCAAAGGGGCTTTTTGCATGTGTAACTTGCAGCCCGCTCCTGAGAATGCTGCTGTTATGTGCGGCTGTGAGTAAAAGAAAAAAAGGTATTTTCCACAACCCTCTCCCAATCCTTTTGTATTTCAATGCCCAATCTAGAGCTCAGCAGATCTAATTCACGCCATGTTTACACCGTACTGTTGCACTATGACGACTCTTGTGCAAAGCGATAAAGACCCCCTCCATGAAGGGGGGGGGCGGGGGGGAAGGGGATCTGCAGTAAAACTTGTGCATTAGCTCATGCGATACACTTCTCCCGCATGCAGCGGGACAGTCCATCCTTTCCCATTGCATGTCCCATTTCAGGCTCTCTCACTTCCAAGAATCCCAGTGTCCCTGTGCCCCGCAGCCTTCCCGGCACCCGCAGTGGAAGCAGGGGCGTAAGGGGCAGAGTCGGGGCCGCAGTGCGAGGAGAGCTGTGAGAGGGGAGAGGAAAGATGCCACAGCAGCAGTCTGTGAACTTGGCTGCCTGTGTTTCATTCCCAAATACAGCTGATAAAAGCCGGTGTACATTCCCACGTGTAATCGCTAGGTTATCTGAGGGTACAGGCCATCTGAGGACTTGCTTTCACAGAGGAATAATTTTATCTAGGGTGGTGTGTGACTTAGGTTTCACACGTGAAAACACAGTAATGCTGTAATGTGTTTGTTATACCTTGATAACTTATGCCTTTGCTCCTCCCTTGTGCCAGGCAAAATCCCTGTGTCTGCACAGCCTGAGTGCAGAACTTGCGTTCCTTTGGTGTCCTCCAAATGCTGCCTGAGCAATGAGAAGGCAGCCTGTTACTCACTCCGTGCACCGACATCACTGTACTTGTTGCTGTATTCTGTGCCAGTACCTTCACTTCCAGATGGAAAGCATTAGATGGGGAGAAACCTGGGTCCTGTCCCCAAGGGCAAATGTAATGTCCAACCTGAGCATCTTACCTGGGAGGAAGGATGGGTAGAGCAGACCTCTTAGAGCTGCTCGTTCTCTAGGTGGGAAAGCCAGGAAAATTTGCATGCATAGGTCTTGCAGATCTGCTCTGGCTGCTCCTCGGGTTGCTTGCTGTGGATCCCTCAATACCTCTCCTGGGCCTATAAGAGAGCTGCTGCTTTCCACATTGCAGGCTCTGTTCCTCCACGCTCTCACTATATTGCTGGATGTCTCCATCTGGGGGATATTTTTAGACTTCACACTTGCAAGAAACTTTTTGTAGGACATGTGGCTGCTTTGCCCATGTCACCACATAGTGAACCTCTTGTTTCATGCAACTAGAGCCATGTACTTCAATACACAGCTGGAAAACCAAAGCCATTGCCGCCTTCTCCAAAGCAAAGTCCTCCAGAAAGACGACTCCTGCAGATAACTGACATTGCAAAGCAACAATTGCAAACACTACCTTCTACTTTACATTTTTATGCCATCTAAAAGTACCAATTACTTTTTTGTGAACTGCTCTTAAGACATAGCTGTCCAATAAGCCATTCAACTGACAGCTTTTTCTTTTTTCTACACCTGACATCTCTGAGGACAAATGAGCCAAACTCTTACTGTAACAGTTAATCCTCAGCAACGTCTCTTGCTGCTAATCCTCTCTCTCACAGCATTTTGGGGCTGATACACGTTACCAGGTAGAAATGAGTCTGCTTATATTCCAAATATGCACTTGCTCTTTGTGCATTCATTGAAGTTTCGCTTACTCCACAAGGATTTCAGCAAGCTACTAATGTTCGCAAGCTGGTCAAAAACAATCAGCTGAACGTGAAATCACAGGTTTTGGCTGTAATCATCACTTCAGGATCTTGCTGTTGCATTCTATAGAGACAGACATGCCTGAAATGAAAAAGTGAACGTATTGAGTGAAAATGGAAAATTATATTACTTTTAACAAAAGGATACATTTATTAAAAAACATGTTTTCTGTAAGGAAACGGCATGTACCTGATATTTCTCACGGTTATTTCTTCCTGTTGAGAATAATTTTTTCTTTCCTGGCGTCATTATCTATCATGCAATAAGGATAATAGATGAGTCCTGACATAATTCAAGAATCAAATTTGATCAGGGTGATCTAATGACATAAACTGAAAGAACAGCCTCTCGTGGGATTGCAACTTGAAGCCTGAAGTGGGATACAGTGCTCATACCATGCCCTCCCCTGCCACCAGTATAAAAGATTAGAAAGTTCCTTTGCACAGCATCTTGTGTTTGCCTTCAGATTCCATCTGATATCGTAACAGTGCTGCATCTGAGATGAAACGACACTTCTGAGATCTTCCAGGATGTCTAGTCCTCTCTGCACTTTCTCAGGAGTTGCCCTGAACTCTCACATAATGGGCACACACGAGCAAACATTTTCACACCCAGTCTCAAGAAAAATGCTGATTTTGGTGCAGAACTGGAATGGAAATGGATTTTTCATGTAGTTCTTTTCAAATTTATAAGTGTGGTTACATACAGTAAGTTTTTAGAGGAAAAAGTACCAGCCATTTTAGCACGTAAGCAACAGGCAAGGTGGTCTCATTCTGCAACCCTAGCAGAAGATTGCTCAGAGGGAGCTGTGGAGCGATACTGGTCCCAGTTTTGCTCTCCTCCTTGTTAAGTAAGGGCAGAGTCCGTTTCTTCCAGCACACAGCAGCTTTAGGACAAGGGGTAACGGGCACAAACTTGAGCATAGGAAGTTACACCTAAATATGAGGAGGAACTTCTTTACCTTGAGAGTGGCAGAGCACTGGAACAGGCTGCCCAGGGAGGTGGTGGAGTCTCCGTCTCTGGAGACATTCAAAACCCGCCTGGACGCATTCCTGTGTAACCTGCTCTAAGGTGGCCCTGCTCTGGCAGGGGGGTTGGACTAGATGATCTACTAAGGTCCCTTCCAACCCTATGATTCTATGATTCTATGGTGGGTGAGCTCTGCAGCAGGGTGAGCTCCTCTGCAGTCCAGGCACTTACACCGCCACGGACTCACTAGGGCAAGATTCAGTTTAAAATTCTTTCGATAAAATTCTTGCAGAGAGGAGACATCCTCATCATGTTTCTATTTTATTGTCCGTATACGAACTTGAGGACAAAATGTTCATCCCTGCGTTACACATAGACTTCAAGGCTAAAAGCTCAAAGGTAAAAAATACATCTGAATAGAAAAAAATCTGTAAAAACAGCCCCTCCTCCCTGGTTTGTTTGGGTTCCTTGTCCTCACTGTTTAAACCTATCGTTACAGAAGCAGAGGTGCAGTCCCAAAAGCAGCTACTTACAACAATAGCTGTGGTCACATCAGTATCACTACAAAAGCTGATGGGAGAAGAATTAATAACAAAACTGTCTTTTCTGAATATCAGTGGTCAGCAAAATTGTAGAAGGCTTTGTGGATGATAATGCATTGGATTTACAACATTTTACAGCTCCTAGCGCAAGATGGCTCAAAACCCCCTCTCCTGAAAGCTGCTTGCTTTTCCCAAAGTCCAGCTCCAAGTTATCATCTAGAGCCTTGGCCGGTGGTGTACTGGTGAGCTGCACGCTGTTCCACGCTCACTTGAGCGCTCGTGACCTCATCCTTGACAATCTGTTCAAACGACTGCAACATATTTAGTATTGGCTATCAGCGAGCAAAGCATCCGATACTGCTTGCGGTTGCTCCATTACACAGTATGCTCCCTACAAGAATTTGAAGCGAAGGCGTAGCAGTCTGATCCTCAGCAGAATTCCTGTCCTTTACCGCTGAGCAAGAAAAGCCCGTGCTGTCAAAGCGCGACCTGGGTAATACAGAGATGAGTACGGTAATGATATGCCCATCTTTGTTGGTGCTCTGCACCATCTTGTGGCTAGCAGAAAAACACCAGAATAGCCTCTGAAATCTTTCACTTGTTTGGGGTTTGGGTTTTTTTTTTTGGTGTGTGTGTTTTCCTTATGAAAAATACAGATTCTCAATGTAGACAAATGAAATTGAGTGCTCTTTGTACAGCTGACCTGGGTGTCTGCAGGCAGGCTTATGAACCAGTAAGGGGAAGACCATCGTTACAGGTAAGGAGGTTGTGTGCATGTCCTGTAGCATACATAAATTACTTACCTGTAATACTTGCATTGCATTTCCATGCATTTGGAACAAATCTGATATTCTAGGCCTTAAGTATGGAAAAATAGTTAAGAATTTCCTCATCCCAATGATCTCTGTTGTTCCAAGAAATGTTTCTTATTGATCATTAAAGGTTTTCCCATATTCTCCTGTAATTCCTTTACCTCTTTCAAAGAAATCTTTTAAAACAGAATTACAGGTATCATCATCATCATTAGTAACATTGTCTTCATTTGAAAATTTGTCTTCCAGTACCTACAGCCCTCAGCCTCCCATGAATAGACTCAACATTACATTGTACAGAGCAAAGGTTATTCCAGTGAAGTTTATTTATGGTAAACACAGCCTTTTTGTCCCACAGGAATATTTTCTCCCATCCTCCAAATCATAATAGATGCCAGACCAAGACTGTGTTTTCAAAGGAGTAGAAGGGCATCAGCTATTCTTGAATTTCAGTGTGACAAGGATCAGACTCTCCTTGTCTCCATGGAAAATTTCTCCCCACATGCATAACATCAAAGCCAGGAGAGCCAGTGACGGGTTATCCCCTTGTGAAATGGATGGTTTCCTTCCCCAAACCTGTGTCCACTTTTAGAGGAGGGAGATGGGACAGCACTTGGTCTGATCTGGGATTGCCATGTCTTTTGTTTCTTTTCCTGCTCCCCATGGTGATTTGGGAGTTTCCAGTAGGCACCGGTTATGTTCTCCTGCGGTTGCACAGGTCAAGCTGGGTGAGCACATGGTACTATGATGCTTCTCACAAATCTCCCTCTTTTAAACAGAAAAAATGGCCCCACAGACAGGGTCCTCAACCCCTGCCACTTCGCCACAGGAGGACGAAGAACAAGTTATCAGACGCATGATGGCCAAGAGGGTGAAAATCATCGCAGAACTCATGCAGACAGAGAAAGACTATATCAGCGACCTGGATCTCTGCATCAAGGAAGTGATTCAGCCCCTGAGAAACAAGCAGGTGAGTGTCGGGGGCGGAGGACGAGGCGGTGACGTCAAGGTCTCAACTCACCCACGTTCTGCTTGCAGATAATGTTAATGCAAGCACAAGTGTCAGCACGAGAGTGACGCAGTGCCGGGAGCAGCTCCAGAGCTAGCTTTCTGGAAAGGGACGTGCCAGGGCTCTAGTGAGGAGAGCGGAAAGTCAGATATGCTCCTGACACTTGTGCTGCACTTGCATAAAGCCTGCATGAAGGTACTTGCCCAGAGGGCTGCTTGGGTGCTATATCCCTGCTGGTTGGCTGCAATCGCAGCTTCCACCTCTCCATACTGCTCTGTAATTATAACCCCTGGTACATGCCCTGGCAGACCTTTACTGGTGCCTCCAAAAGCAGTAAAAGCCTATAAAACCAGGCATTTTCCATGATAACAACCTGGAATGGCATGGACCTCCCCATCGAGGTCAAATTCCGCCATAAAGATAACTTTATCCAGCCTTTCAGACAGCTGTGGTGGAAAAATACCATGCCTGACAGACCAGTGAGCACTTGAGAAATTTGCATTCTACACAGAAAAGGTACATTTAAGAAAGAAGGCTCATAAACTATCTTTCAGGCAAAAGATCTTATTAGGCCAATGATACTCATTTTCTTTTTCATCTGAGACTTCAAAGAGCACCTTTTCCTCAACAGTATTTCAATTTGTAGAAAAATTGCGCAGCTGAAAGCCAGGAATAGAAGAGGTTGTCCAGAGAAAGATTTGTATTTGTGAGGCCTGCAACATAGCGTTCACAGAGGCTGCACAAATGATATCTGCTGCTAATACAGAATAAAAATAATTTTAAACAGACATTAAACCAAGTATTCTGGATGTAGGATTTCTTATTAAATTGGTGACAAAATACAGGTGCCAAAGTGTCTTCAGATGACATTGGCACTGCCTCTTTGGGAAACGCTGTGGCCAGCTGAAGCCTGTGCTGTTTAAGCTCCTGCAGGACCTTTTTCCTTTCTTAAAGCTCTGTCAGAGTTTGTTCTAACCCATTTTCAGAAGAGTTGGCATCTGCTGGCATAACTTTAAGGAATTCTTCACTTCTTTCTCCTCACTTGTTCATCTGCTTAGACTCAGTCTCCACTTGATTCCCTCCCCAGCCTGGCCAGCACAGAGCAAGAGTATTCCCTGGTTGAACTCGCTGAGATTTTTGACAAGCATGCTGTAGTCTCTTGCTCTTTTCCAGCCAACTGAAAACACACATTTTGATTTTGTCTTTTGTCACTGTATTACCGTGTGTAAGTGCCCCTGTACAGTGTAGTTCCAAATACTATGTAGGCATTGTGCTGGAGTGGAGGTCAGAAGTCTTGTGCTAGATGTATACAGGAAAAGTAATTTAGCGATTATAACTATCTAAATTTAATAACCTCTGCATTTTTGAAAGGCTTTCAAGAATGTTATATGGTTTTAAGGATAGTTCTCGGATAAACTACCATATTGAAAGTTTGTAATGTGTTTAGAGAAGTATAGCATTCAGAAAATTGACCTAGCAATGAATCTGTTTCATATTTCCAAATGGATAAAACATGTTTTAGCCCCTATAATACTTATAAAGAAATTAACTGCATTAGTACTGAAAGTATATTTCTGATTCTGTTACAATAGCATGCAATTTGATCCTCCTGGCATCTGGTAAGCTGCTATGTAAGCCAGCAATTCTGTTTCTAATGGGGAGATGGATGTCGAAATCGGTTTTGCCTTTGTTCTCAGTATTAGCACATTACCACTGGCTATCTCCAATTGTCCCTGAATATTAACTATTGCCCTGCTGCGCAAGGAAATAAATAACTACTGAACGAAAAGTATGTGTCCTGGAAATGTTTTACTTGCTCTAAAATGAGTATGGACATGGAGCCAGATTTTCTGTTCGTACAAATTGATGCAGTTCACTGAAATCAATGTTGTGTGTGCAGGTATTTTTGTATTTATAGGACAACTAACTTAAAATGGTACCACCATCTGGCAGTCTTTACACCTGGTAGCTGGCACTGAAGTGCCAAGGTCTCAGTTTATGTAGCGGCCTCTGTTAGCAACTAGTAATTAAGGAATCAAGCCCACTGTCAACTATTCTTTTCCTCAGCGGGAAAGTAAACAAACATTTCAAAGCCAGCTGAGGATCTTTTCTTTATTGAGATGATAATATTTATTTCCTTCCTAGGTAAACACTTTCAGATTAGGAATAGTTCAAAATAAGGTTAAAAGCACTTGATAACATGCCCTTTGTTAACTGCGTCAACCATATTATACTAATTTGAAAACTGTGTATGTCTCCTTGAAGTCACAAGGAGGATGTTTATATGAGGTTTTGCAGAAGTGGTGCTTCCTGGAGTGCTGAACACTCAGGGCATAGCAAGAGAAGGTCTGTAATACACAATGTCCTTCTTTATCCTTTGTCAGTAGCTGCTTAATATTTGTGTTCCATTAGATTGCTCGCTTTGACGTGGATGGCTTGTTTAGCAACATTGAATTGGTCCATCAAGTATCAGCCAAACTGCTGTCATTGTTGGAAGAAGCCACGACAGATGTGGAACCACCCATGCAAATAATCGGTATGTTTACTGTCCTCTTGAGTTCTACAAAGCTACGTGAAAGAATAAACATAACACTCTCCTGTCCTCTACCCTCATCAGACTTAACTAGTACCACTCCCAGAGGCTAACATGCTACAAGCTGTCCATAACAACCCAGGAAAAATGGCATGTGAAACCTGTGCAGTTGCTCTACTGCACTCGTATGATCAAGATGCTCTTTTTCCATCCGTCTGGATGTTGAGGGGAAGGAAGGAAGGAGTGAGTTTAGCATGAGTAAAAACTGCAGCACTGAGTTATGCCACATACTGATAATATCCTTCTCATCTGGTTTGTCAGTGTCTACCTAACTCTGCTCATGCCTACACCAACTCTGATATTGCATACTCATAATTGTCTCATTGAAGAAAAGCATTAAAAATGACTGGAATAATAAACACGTCACAAACCTACCCTCCACCTCCCCCCAAACATTGTAAAGGTACCTACTGGTGATACAATTTGTGTAAGATGTGGTTAAGTGACTTCACAGGGCCATGGTCAGTAAAGGCAAGAAAGCTGTAATTGGCATGAAGTTTGTGGGAATCTGTGCAGGAATGTCTGTAGGGGATCATGGATATTTTCAGCACACAGGTGGGCCCTGGATATGTCACAACAGTCACAGGTTCTGCAGGTCAGGCCATGAATGTTAAGGCTGTGATCTGTTCACTTGACATTCTGGCAGAGCTGGAGAGCTTTAAGAAGTTACCACTCATCAGCTTTCCCATAAATGCTTCTTCAGTGCAGAGGCAGTAGGTCATCCACCTTAAGGGATCAGGTGGGAATTCCTAATTTCCTTCAGTGCAAAGTCAGCCAGTTTAGTTTAAAAAATTCTCAACCATGATTCAGAGGTCAGAGACGTTCTTTCTTCCCTAAACTGACCACATGCCACAGGTAATGTGTTAGACAAAGGTCCCTTCTTCCTGCAAATAACGAGGTAAAAAATTATCAGCTGCTGCTTGACTAAGAAACATGATATTAAAGCATATGAAGCTAGGGAAATATATTAATTCTAGCATGTCTCAATCTGGTTTGCCAAGGCAACAGCTTAACACAGTTTGATGTTACTGTGGTGTTTGGCGGCATTTCAATAAAAGTGCATCATGATGAGTCATACCCTTAATAAGCGATGTTCTATTCTAGCGGAAGTGCCTTTCTCACAGCCAAGAGAATCATCCTTTAAGTTCCCTGCCACATCCGGAAGTAAAGACAAACAATTTAATCCATCTATTAGGGTGTATTTCTCCAGAATCAGCCAAAGAACAATGAAAATGTATGGGATTGTGGATCAGAGTTGGCTAATTTATGGCGGGGAAAAATGGCAAGTATGGTGTGAGATGTTCTTCTAAAGGCTGAGACAAAAGCAGGGAGAATAATTGCATTACTCTAAGCAACAAGTTAGTAAGTTTGTCATCCTGTAAAAGTACATCAAGGTGATAATTTTGTTTTCAAGATCTTCATAATCAGTGTAAAACTTGTTAAAAACAAGTCTATAGAAAAAGGAGGCTGAGAACGTGTAGCATACCTATCATATTCTATCATTTTATGGTATTTAAACATCTTGCATTGAAATATGTTACTTTGGAAGGCAACCCAGTCATGGTGAGGTTGAGGAGAACTGCTAATTCATTAGTTTGAAACTAAAATGAGCAACCATGCTTGTATTCATTTCTTCTTTTAGTCTATGTTCTCTATACCTTATGCTATGTCCACATTGGTGAGTAGTAATGTCCAATAGGAGCAGACTTGTGGAGTGAAACAGTTGCTGCTAAGGACCTGGTATCCATACTACGCATTTAAAGAGGTCTTATTCCAGATTGGCTGTAGCCTGTTCCTGTGGATCGAGAGATGCCTTTTATAGTTGGATCGCATAAGATATGCCCTCAGAGTGCGTCTTCTGATAATTATCTTCCTCAAAGGAGTCCAGTTTGTGTGTCTGTGACTGCTCCACAACACAGCCAAGGCATGGGAGACGAGAAGTACTGAGATTGGCTTCAAAAGCCTCTCCTAATATGAGCTAAAATGCTAATGTAGATGGACCTTTTGTGGTGCTTGGTCTTCTGATGTTAAATGGCACTGAGGTTAAATACCCTTTCTAGTTCTCTCCTGTATGTTTTCTCCTCTCTGTTCTGGATATTGCATAAGGAGGAATATGAAGACTTAGTAACCTCACCCTGGCTTTAGCTATTAGACCCCTTCTTCCTCCCTCTCCCATGCCTGTTGACACAGGAAGCACCACTGAAAGCTGCACGGAGAAACTGTTCCTGTTGCTCAAGCCTTCCTCCTAGGATTTTGCCTTTGAGACTGATGACCACCACACTTAAGAAAAAGCATGAGGCAGATTTGCATGTTTCAGAGTGCACAAAAGACTCCACATTTTTAAAGCTGTGCCCAAATACAATGTGGTTTTGGTCCATAAACCAAGCTCCCACTGCGGTATGCCCGAAGCTCATCTGATTCAGTCTGTATGGCTCAGAACCAAGAAGGACTTTAGGCTTAAGAAATCCATCTGCTTGTAAAAGGCCGTATCTGTGAAATCAGCACATAATTTTTCTCATCATTGAGCATCAATGAAAGTATCTGCCATTGTGGCACAATACATCAGTGAGCAGGTCTTGCTTATCTCTTTCATTCTGGAGAAGAGAATGACAATATCCAGCCTCTAGTAAATGCTGAAATAAGCTGTAAATTTATAGCTTGCACTTTTGCTCCTGAAAACATAACCTCTCTTGAGGGCTTAGCATAGTATGGGCCATGCTAAGCACTTGGAGCTCTGCTTAAAGTTAGTGAAAATTGTGAGAGCTCAGCATCTCTGAGAATCAGGCGCCAAGGGAGCAGGATCAAGACAAAGCTTGTTAAGGGTTCCCTTTACACCGTTGGCTAATAAAGGCCTGTATAGAGAGTTCATGGGAAAGTCAGGATGCAATGTGCATTGGTAGCCGTCAGCATTAGCATTAAGCACAAGACAGAGAAGACAGACCACTAAAGAGCATTTAACTATGGGATGCTGGTGCTTTTCTGACTGTGGCCTTACAGTAAGTAAAATGAACTCGTGTGGTCTTGGCTCCGTCATTGTTGTTCCCTTATTTGCACCTTGAAACCCACATCCATTAGACAGCCCAGTTAACCTCCGCTGCTAGGGGAAAAACCCCAGAGCTGTGTTACTGTGGTAACTGAATCATTTTTCACTTTAAGACGGAGCAGTTCAATGCAATGTATTATGAAACAGCCCACTCCGGTCAGGATGAAACATGCAGCATGCCTGACAGCTTGGCGCTCACTCTGTGAATGAATAGAGAGCTCCCAATTATTGTGGTGTTCGGCTTTTAACTTTAATAATCATTGCTATAACTCAACAGGAATGTTTATGAAACATTGGATTGGTTGCCACATAGATGTACTTTTCAGTAAATGCCTAAGACAGGAGTTTTCACCATTGCTGTTGTTTTTATTTGCATTTCCAAGGATGCTGATCAGGGCACTGCAACCTAAGAATGTAAGAACCGAATGAATATCTCAGCAGAAGAGATCAAGCATGCCTTCTCCGCTCAGACAATATTTCTTACATACGCAGAAACCGACATAGGAGTTTTAGGCTGAGAGAATTAGTCACCACAATTAAATGGGAAATGGGTGCAGGATTACTTTAGTGCCTCTAAAATTCCCAACTGTTCTTTGGAGGAAAATGGTGGTGTAGAGGACTGGAAATGGAAATCTTTTCCCCTTCCAGTTCTATATAAATCTAGATACTATATATAAGTGGCTGTAATCCACAGTGGTTTTATTTAATTAGGAGAGGGGTGGAGGTTGTTCCTCTGTCATGTGAAGAAAAATCTCTATTCTAGGCCATAACACTTGCCATTTCAGGATTTTGCAAAACAGATGAAAATGAAATGGCTAATGCGAGATGGAGTCATTATTCCTGTTACAACCCATTTAAGTTCATGTTCAGATGAAAAAAAAAGTCAAAAGGAAAATTAACAGGCTTACATTCATCCCTCCTGCCAGCCCACGACAAAAAAAAGTCTCCCCTTAAGGGTTAAGCTCTCCTGTGTGGTTTCCACTGAAGGGGCATTAAGGTGGGGTTGTGTATGAAGCGGTGCAGGGTGTAGAGATTTCATGCCTTTTCCTGAGGGAATTTTTGTGCATTAACACTGATATAATGGTGCCTGGCTATGACAAAGATGAGCAGCTGAGAAATACATGTAATAAATAATGCACATAAACACGCAAGATCGTTTCTAAGGGAAGTAAAGTGGAAGCCAGCCTTTTTAGCTCACGGCTAATGTGGTGGAATAATAAAACTCCTTCTGAGATGCTGTTGTCTGGCTTGACACGCTTTGTTTTTCTCCTTAACAGGGGAAGTGTTCTTGCAGATTAAAGGCCCACTAGAAGACACATATAAAATCTACTGCTATCGCCACGATGATGCACACACCATGCTGGAATCCTATGAAAAGGATGAAGAACTGAAGCAGCATTTAAGACACTGTGTACAGTCCTTAAAGTAAGATCTTTTCAAATGATGATTTCCGTCCATAGTCAGTTGCCTGGCAGGGAACATTTTAAATGGATGTAGATGAAAGGTCCCCTGTAAATCCGGAGTTTTATGAGGCTTGCTGGGAGCTCTGGCTTATGCTGCTTTCATGAAAAGATGACAAGCCAGGGGCCATGATTAGATTTCTTTCTCTCTAAGATGGCCAAAAATAGTGCAAGAAAGGTTGCTCTTCCTTTAGCTTCAGTGCCCTGTATCGGCAAAAAAATGCTGCATCATATCAGGGGCTATTTGGAACACCTTGCCCAGCTCCCAGGAAACATGCTGCCCTCATCTTCAGCAATTCTATTGCTTGAATTAAAATAGCCTGTAGTGGAGCTATTCACATGCACTGCTGTTTCTGGGCCCCTGTTGCAAGGCCCCAGGGACCTGGAGCGGCTGGACCCATCATGATGGGGGTATTTCAGAGGGATCAGAGTTGGAGCAAGCTGCCAGGTCCTACCAGGGGAAGGTGCTTGGTGGGGAAGGTGCTCCAGTGCGAGCCCCTCAGGGAAATGTGCTGAGAACTGGGGATGCTGCAGAATAATGGATCCATCTTCCCTCAGTGCAGCCTCCTCCTGCAGCCAGTTGCAGGAACCACCTCATCCACTCCATGGAGAGTGCTTCTCTTCCCACCCATAAATCCCCTTGCCCCCTCACTTTCCCAAAAGCATCACACAAGAGCTGTCAAGAGGGAACAGACCACAGTCTTTGAGATCAGAGGTCTAGCTCCAGCTCCAGGAAAGGCTCATGCTCCATGCTTGTAGGAGAGGTGCAAAGCTATCACAAATAATGGAGTGTACATCAGCAAAAGATACTTCAACCACACCCCAGTTAGTGATCAGTCTGTAGAGATGCGTTAAGACTTAGGAGATGGGAAATATGTCCACGTGAAATCTGGAAAGAGTGGTGGAGGAAAATATTAAAAACATGAAAAGAGACATGTTCCCTTTGAAGACAGACTATGTTGAAAATAAGGCTTATTTGTGCAACGTGTCCAGTTATTAAATACATAACAAAGTATATATGCAGGGTTACTTTGGCTTTAGCTACCCTGGAAGTTGAAAGAAATAGATTTTCATATAAACTCAGGCTTTCAGGCTAATGGATGGCCAGGTATCTCCCTAAGGGGGTGTTTTAGTTGCTGATGCCTACAATATTGTTTTCTGGCTAATCAAGAGGAGCCGCTGCTGTCATTCAGTCATCCCTGCTGCTGAGACAAGGGGAAATGGAAGGAAATAAAGATAGCATCCCCATACATGCTACAGTGGATGCTGCCTCTTGAATTCCAGAGCCAGCAAGAGGAGCTCCTGTTCCAACATCACAGCTGGGATTTGTGAAGAGAAAGGATATTTTTTGCTGAGCCATTGTAGCCTTTGCTAGCAGGAAGTGACAAAGCCTTCCTCACAATGAAGCCTTGTTTTGTCTTGTTCTTCCCTGATTAGCCTTTAAACAGGAACCAACGAAAAAAGCACTGCTGCACGTATACTCCATTGTGTTTTTTCACAGTGCCTAAAGATTGCAGCCAATTCAAATACTAAGACCTGAAAGTGCACACTCAAATCCAGAGCTGTGGTCACCTAAGCCTGTTACTTTTGATTAGAGAATATTTGTCCTAGGAAGAAAATTATGCAGCATTTTTTAACAAATAAGTTATAGGCTATTTTCCATTGTGAAACATAATAAATGCAGGGGCTAGAGACAATTATTCTTGAAAAACGTTTACTTCTTAAATAATCTTTTTATCCTTGGAAGAACAGTGTTCCATTTTTTTAAAAATTAAAATGGGCTAATGTTACTAGGGGCTTCTGTTCCTCATCTGAGTAATATCTGCCATGTGAGAAACAACTTCTATATCAAGAGCAATTTGAGAGTGGCACTCTGCACATCTGTACAGATAAATCAGATTTAATTAACCATGCTGAGATTCCTATTTCTCCTGTTGACTGAAGATGAGAAATTCCATCCCAAAATATAGGTGTCTGCCTTGGAGACATGTGCAAATCCAAATTCTGTAGAGTCCTGTGTTTCAGCAGCGATTATGCAAAATGGGGTTGTTTGCTAGCTTAGCCAAAGAAATGCAGCTGGTAAAAATGAAAGGATGCTGGCAACTACCTGCTCTGCTTTCAGCCTGAAGTAGCTTGGTCAACGATTACAGGGGCAGAGGGACGTCATAAGCATGCAAAGCGCTGACAGTGCAGAAGCAATGAAAGCACCAGCTCCCAAATGCTCAGTTAGGCACCAGTGGGCAACGAGATAAGAGTGCAGGCAGTCAAAAAGCAGTGGCTGACGATGTGATGTCAGGAAAGCCTAATGCAGAGATGGAGCGACATTTTGGTTCCCTTGCATTTGAGTGAATTCATATCATAAGGAAAATATTCTATTTGCACGTTTGCATGTTTCCAAACTACAGTTGTACATCCCTGCTGCTTTCAGTATATGTATCAACACCATCCTACTCTGAAGAGGTTTCAGTTGATGTGGAGCCAACAAAAAACTTAAGAGCTTCATTGATTCTATATCCTAAAAGTCTGAAATGTATTCTTTTTAATTTAGAAATACCTTTCTATTTAAAGAGAGTAGATGGGAATGTATATAAACTGTAAGAATGACATGTTTAATTCTACTTTTTGTATTAAGGATTTGATCTTACTTACCGTTGTTAGTACAGTGACCCAAACTTCCTTCTCTGACCGTGTTAAGCCAAGGCTGGGTCTTATAGCCAAAGCCAGGTTACTGACAATCCTTTCTCATTTGGGGCTGTCCTTTCAAAAGATATAGGGCCAGATTCACCAGTACCCTGTGGCTGTTTTGTGCAGTTCTGCTGACACATAGCAGCCATAAACCTCAGTTAACTGGCCAGTAACAGCTGCTCTGTGTTACTGAAGTGTATCTGAGAATCTGGCCCCTGATCTGTATAAATCCTTTTAGGAGGAATCTAATATATGGTTTGTTTTCTTCTCTTTTGCAGAAAGATATATGAGGAAGAGTAAGTACTATGCCTTTCTTAATTTATCTTCAGTATGCTTAAAACTGTACATGTGGAAATTTTAAGAACACAAGCCTTTTGTGTCAGTATAACCCATAGCTTTTTTCCAGGACATATGTGATAAAGACTCTCAGTTTTAATTTCCCTAAGCCTGTCTAGTTTTCTAATTACCCTGCACTAGCTTTGCAGTATCTTTCAAAATTTGTGCTTTTCAAAGATACTTAGTTTGGTTGCCAATTCATTCAGAGCCCTTTATTATCACCTCACTGTCTTATAAATGTGCATAGAGAGCATTGAGGTCTGCAAGAGCGTTTGTCAACAACATGGTGTCAGTCTTTGAAGTCCTGAATTCTGAAATCATTTTGCATAGGCCCCTGTAGACCTGCTACAATACACATTAGGTTCACAGGCAAAGTTCTTTCTAAGGTGACAACCCCTTTGGTAGCCCTATATGAGAAGTCCACCTCAGGATCTTCCCTTTGACAGTAGCGGGCAGAACATCAGAAAAGAACAAGCTCATTGTAACACTTTCCCAGAATACTCACTGAGCCACCGATAACTTGTGGTTAAGGGACTTCTGTGCCAAATGTGACATCTTTTAAAAGCTATAAAGCAGAGTTTATCACAGCTGCAGTTTCTGAACATCCAGTGGGTTGGGATCATTGAAATGCAGGATCTCCTGAAGTCACCTAGAGGGAGAGGTCAGAGGAGGGGTTAGCTAAACTGGAGAAAATTATTACAACCCCAGACAGAAATGTTAAGAGAGAAAAGAGGATCAAATGCGCTCTATACTGGTAAGAGAGGAACACCTGCAAGGTCAGAGAATTTGTTAATCTGTCAATCGCACGTTATAAATAAGATCAGTGTAAAATAGGTTTTGAAGGATTTGCATGTTGAAATTGTACAGTTGGGGTTATAAGCTTTAGTCTGTGACAGGAAATAGTTTTTCTGCATTTTGTTTTGGTAAAGGGACCTTCTTGTATACTCCTGTCTCCCAAGGAGCAGGGCTCCAAGAGGAAGAAAATATCCAGAGTCGCAGTAAGATCATGTGAGACAGCAATGCATATAGAAATAGCACAAGACTGGCTTGTGTAACCCTATCAGAAATGAATGCCTAGTTTTCTCCTTCTGTTTCCAGTGGAGTGTAGGATACAACTCACTTTCAGAGTTTAAAGTTGCTCTTATAAAGCTGTGCAGAGTGCAATGAGCCAGGTTTAGCTGCGGGACCCTCTTGGGCTTGGGTACCTCCCATGGTGTGGTGGCATTGGCCTTCGCCGCTGACTGGCAGGGGCCTCAGAAATGCCATCACCTGCAACTCAGCTTAGAGGTTGCAGAGTCTCAGTAGCCCTTGGGCAGCACCGCGCCCAAAAATCTGGTTAACGTTGAACTGGAAAATACGGCATAACTCACCCCAAACAGTCTGTGATGTTGCTGCTCCCAGATTGCTTTTCATTCAAGCATGATCGAGAAAACAATTACATAAATACCAGACAGTGCTGCCCTTCGCTAACAGCTTGATAGGTTAAATTCTGCTTGGCTTAACAACTGTGCAGCCTCAGTGAATTCCCTGGGTTTGCATAAGAGTCTTATGGCACAGTGAATTATTTGCCCTGCATATCTTGTAGTAAAATGAACTCGCGCACAGTAAACCATGAAGCCCGAGACTTTTAAGTCACGCTGCAGCCTCTGAGGCCCGCACACCATTCCAGAACTGCCAAGCTGAATATGACTCCAGCCTCAGCCCTACTGTACCATACTGGCTCGTGTGTTTGCCACTGGACCTGGTTGGTGGGTAATGAGAGCAAATGAAACTAAATCCTGAACCACCCGTCTTTGCACAGCTCACCACCATGTGTTTTTCAAACAGGTGGGAATCTTCCTGCATTTGTGACTTTGTTTTGTTGGGAGGAGGGAGGAAGGGTATGCCGTGAAACTCACTGCAGTTAAGCCAGCTGCATTTACTGCAGGGCTATGGTAATAATTTGTGATGAGATTAGTACAGCTACATATGACCCAGAATTCTCGCTAAATTCACAATAAGATGGAGGGGGGAAGGCTGAAGTAGCATCACAAATGAATTATCAACTTAATTTTCTGCACAATAGATGTCACAAGCCATTACTTGCCTGTTTCAGGCGCATGGCAAGGCCATGTCCTGCCCAGCGGCCGGCTGCGTCCTAACGGGGCGCATCGCAAACGGGACTCGTCCAGGGAGAGTGGCTATCATCAGCTAATCTTCCTGGGGAGAATTAGATGAGTTGAACTTTGTGGCATTTAGTGCCCCAGGGAGTCATTATCTTATAACAAACCTACTATCTCTCAAACCATATTGCAAGACTGTGTCATGCAGATATGCGAACAGAGGGCTGTTTATCACTTGGGCAGCTGTCCAAAGTGCAACTATATAAAGAGAAGACACTTGAAGATTTTTCCATTCATGAGGCAGCTTTTACAGATTTGCATTCATGGGGCTTTTCACAGAAAACAATAACAATTTAAGATTTTTTTTTCATTATTGCTGCCAGAAGCTGAAAGAAGGGAAAATAGCTCTCTATATTTAATGTAGGATACAGGGGAAATGAGGGGGATTGAAATGATGAGAAGGTTTGGGGACATCAAGAAGCCTTAAAAGGCATCTACTGTTAATTTTTTTTTCATGCAGAACTTTTTTACAGATAATGCCTGTGCGAGAGAGATGGTTTAAATATGCAGATGTCTCTTCTCAAAGGCATTCAAATTGTTAGTTAATTAGTCAGCAGTAAGGATTGGCTCTTGTACTTTTTATACATATAAAAGTGGGAATGAAAGCTTTTTTTTCTCTTTTACTCTTCCTGCTGCACAAAACAATAGATGTCAGCCTGCAAAACCAAGTGGCTGTTCCCTGTTTTCTGTACTTTCCTTCTACATTGTGTTATTCCATCTTTCCATATGCAGAAATCCTTCTTTGCCTAGCATTAACTCTTGCATAGTCAACGTCAAACAACCTTTTCCCCTCCAAAGCAGCCTTTTCAGGCATGCAAAAGGAAAGCTTGCTCTGCTTTACTGCCCTTGACACTGTTACCAACGGCTCATGCTCAGTTTCAAAGGAGAGGTCTGGGAGTCACAGGTAGTTGGTACCAAGATGGGTGCTAGAGCGTTGCCTGGTTTGTTCAGGAGCGTGCTCTAATGAGGAGGGGCAACAAACACGTCTATCTTGCTGTTGGAGCCTCACTAGCAGCTGGCCCTGGCCCTAGAGCTTGGCCATCTGGTGTTACCTACTCCGGGGAAACACCATGTTTCTATTAGCCACATGAAAGTTAATGAAGGCACATGTGGCTTGGTCCTGCCCTTCCCCTGTTTTGTCCCATGCTGTTGTGAGGGCCTGTGAACTGCACAGCTTCTCCCCTTGAAGCCTAGAGAGTGCGAGAAAAGGATTTTGGCCAGTGTGGGGCTGGAGCAAGAATTCAGCTGGCTGGTAAGTCCCTTGCATGGGGGTCAGAGACCTGGGGTGGCCTTGATGGCCTGAGCTGCTCGGGTGTCTGGGGAAGCTGTTCTGCTGCCCCTGCTGAGCCAGTGGGGATCGAGCCTGGAGCTGCAGAGCATTCCTGTGCCCACTCTGGAAGCTGTGACTTTCCTACCCTCATCCCTCTGCCACCGCAGGCCTGCTTTGCCTTTGTCTAAGGTGACTTCCAGCAGGTTGGATCAAGCCTGGGTGAACATCCTGTATGTTCAGTGTTTCCCCAGGTCAGATCTGGTACCCTTTGGAAGCTCAGACATTGTTAGAAATAACCTACTGTCAGCCAGCAAAGAAAAACCGTAAAAGACAGTAAAGCATAAGGGTCATTGTGGTGAGTTGAGAGATGTTGAGAGAAAGGAAGCAGCCATGAATGGACATCCCAGTTACTCGCAGCAGGGAGATATTGCAATTTTAAGCCTGAGGGGCCAGAGCAGGATGTAATAACTCCGCTCACACACATTTCTCAAACATCCTGTTATTTGTTCTTCCACCTACATCTCCCTTCCTGGGTGTTGTGCTGTGTAAGTTGTACCACACACACCCTCAGACTGAGTGGGACTGTTTCAGAGGTAATGTCTAAGCAATAATCTGGCAGATTGCTGAATATACAGAAAACTCAGACCTGGTGTGTATTTCTCATTGAGGGGGTGAGAGGAAGGTTTCTTTTACAGTGGCTCATGTTCCCTGACAGATGTATCTTATTTTTTGACTTAAGTGGTAATTGCACTTCTATGACTCAGTGCAAAGCACTGCTCTGGTTTGGATATTTTCTGTAGTTGAAAGCTCCACTGAAGGATATAAAAGGCAGCAGCTTCAATGACTAGACAGAAATAATAAGAAATTTTTGTCTTCAAGGAGTTTCTCCTCATGTGACAATTTTTTTCATACAAATTATAGAGGAAAGCCAAATCTAATGGACATGGGATCCCTGATGATCAAACCAGTGCAACGGGTGATGAAATATCCCTTGCTACTCTGTGAACTCTTGAATTCAACTCCTGCTTCTCACCCTGACCACAAGGTGCTACAAAACGCCCTTTTTGCTATGAAAAACATTAACGTGAACATCAATGAACTTAAAAGGAGGAAAGATTTAGGTAAGAAAAATGCACAGTAAACTCTTCTGTCTTTGTAAATTTGAGCTGGCAATTAGAAGAGAGGTTTCAACTCCAGTCATACCACTATAACAGTTTTGGCTGCTGCTACCCAAGTTGTGTAATACGCTGGGTCTCAAGAAGGTGATAGATGCCTTAATGTCACTTGTCCTCAGCCAGATATGTTATCTGACTGGTAACTCCAGAAATATGAAAATGATGAAAGAATTCATGTTATATCCATGTTCATTGTCTGTAATGCAGTTGCAAACACTGATAATAATTAAGATGCAGTGATAGTAATATTTCTCCTAGACTTGCCATATTGAAGCCCTAACTCTTCCCAAGGCTAGTGTTGATAACAGGGTTTTCATCGTCTCAAGCATTTTCACACAAGATTACAGCAAGTGACATCAAAGCGTCTCCTCTCAAATGGTTACATATTTGTGTGCCTGTCCCTGTGAAAAGCCCTGCGAATACAGATTATTAGTGTCATGAAATTCTCTGCCTGCAGTGCTGAAGTATAAGAGGAACGATGATGATGAATCCCTTAAAGAAAAGTTTTCCCGACTGAATATCCACTCCATTAGCAAGAAATCCAAGAGGGTCACCAGCCATCTGAAAATACTGACGGGGGGAGAACCTCAGGTACTTACTCATCCCACTGCAGATTTGCATTGACAGCTTCAGTTCTGCTTTTGCACTGGGCATTTTTAAAAACATGTTGGAAAATGAGTTTGTGGTGTTGCTTTTTTTCTGCATCATTTATAAAGTCATTTTCTGACTGTCACAGAAGACAGGAAAGATCTTTGTGATTGAAATAGAAAATCACTTAATGTGTTCTCCACCTTTTCCTTTTTTATCTAAGAGTTTCTCAAACTTCTGATCTGCAGCAGAGAGGACGTGGCTGGTAGTTTTGTGAAACTCAGCCCAAGATCGGCGTTTTATGGGTAGACCAGCAATAATTATTGTCGGTGCTGAGAACACATTCAGTCCATCTTGCTCCCCATCATAACATTCAGGTTCTGAACCCACCGAGGAAGATGAGCAATACTTCTGATAAGGAAAGGCCATGGGGTCTGCCTCTAGATGGGTAAAGGACCTGGAACCTTAGTAGTCAAAACTGCCAGAGGCAAAGAACGCTGTGACAAGCCCAATGGGTGTTGGTTGGCCAAAAATAAAACACTCCTTCGTTATTTCGAGGTTGTAATTCAAAACCTATCAGGATAAACATTTTCAGGAAAGCTTAAATCTAAATCTCAAAGAAAATCAATTACAACTGACCTTGAAAATTATATCCTGTGCACCTCACTGCATGAGATGTCTGATTATACAAGGTCACTTGCCTTTCTAGATGTGACTCTACAAGATACATGTCGGTTTTTCCTATTTTATTTTTTTAACAGTGGTTTCCCCCTTTCTCTGACGCAAACTACCCACATTTCTTTTTTCTGTTCATTTATTTGTACAGTGGAAATTTTTGTATTCAGAATGGGACACCAGCAAGGCTGCAAAACCAGAGAAAAACAGGGAATTAAATTTGATTAAGAGGAGATGTGATTTTTCTTTTTTTTTCTTTAGAAGCTTCTGGTTTATGTTTTTTCGGTTTTGTTTTTTAATTAAGCTTAAAACATTCGAGAATAATTTTAGAATCAGGATACATCTGTTAAAGATTCAGCCCTTTCTCCTGCTTAATTAGACTAAGAAAGTTCCCAATTCACATCTCGGAAACACGCTGTGACCCTTACAGCAAGACCACTGAAAACGAGACGTGAGATTTCTCAAATTCCTCAAGTAAAAGGTAGGCAGAAATAAACATATTTTCAGGTTTGTTTCAGCTAGCGTATAAAAGTAGCACAAGGCTATTTCCAGATGCTGAGGTTTCCAGCAGAAGAGCTAACCTTGCTCTAGAGGTAACAGCTCCACCTACAGCCTGCTAGAGGGAAATCTCCCCACCGCCCGCAAATAAGCACCCAGGGAAACAATGCCATGACATAAAAACACCTTAAAATTTTCACCACTGTTTCTTCAGATAGAGCGACGCCACACAGAAAATTAAGAGTTTTATTGGCACATGTAGGTGTGCTTTTAATAGAGCAACTCTCTGCTTTCACAAGGATTAAAAGTTAAATTCTCTGTCACGTTGCTCTGCGCCTTTGACTTTCCTTGGTTCAAACCTGGAGCTTGGAGACTAGGGGTTGATCTGTTCTGTTTTCAAAGGGAGGAGTTCTGGGAAGGTTTGGGATTTTTCCAGCAGCGCTCCGGATGTTTCTTTCATTAGCCAGGCTCTTTTGGGCTGCCAAAATAACAGTGCAAACATCTATTTTAGGTGAAAGATCAAACGTTTAATAAGGAAGAAAAGTTGTTTCGAAGTTTAGAGAAGACGGTGAAATTGTGTGTGAAGAACATTTCACTCTCCTCGCAACATCTACAGGTGGGTACAGGCCTTTTTGAAATCTGTAGCCGCAAACCACGCCATAACCAGTTCCACACACATTTCTGCCGCTCATTAGGCAACACCAAATTATCTATAGGTAGGCCTGTCTACGTCACAACGCTAAATAAATGAGCTGTGCTGCTGTTGCATTACTGAGCCCATGGCAAAGAAGTTCTGAAGCCCACACTTCTGCATTTTTCCCCTTACACAAGCAGGCTCCATGGAGCCTGGGAGCAGTGCAGAAAAGACGGTGCTGTCTGGTGGCACGGTTATGACTTTCACTCTGTGTGAAGCCATCACATGGGTCGTGCACACCTGCTGCAGTGGAGCACCAACTGCCTCATTAAAAATGGAAGAACTGAGTTGCAGACACATGAATCACAATGTCCTAAAATACATATTTTGGATTTGAGGATTCCTTCCTTTATCCTGTTGTTAGATTGTGTTGAGGGCTAGCATTAGACATATAGAATGCTCAACTGCTGTAAATGTCTTCGCTTTAATCCACCTCTCTGTAGATGTGGGTTGGCTTGTAACTGATCAACTTTTCCCTCTCATGGACAACTTGCCAACTTTGTAGATGGAATGAGGCCCTTCAAAGCGTAAACGTGCCCAAACCGGACACAAAGGTTGTTTGAAAGGTAGGTAATGTCAATAGACAGCTGGCCAGAGCTTATCACAAATGCACCTCGTTTGGTTCAGCAAACAGGGGAAGGCCAGTGGGCTCAGCCGACAAGGCTTGTTGCCTGGAATGGTGTTGACAGTTCCTTATGCAAACGGATGCACACTTCATTAAGATTAAAATTCAGAGTTAAGTGAAATGCACCACCATAGTCCTACTCAGTCCTCCAAAAGAGGCCTTTGAGGTATGTATGGGTCTTGAACTGTCTTCTTGCAGAGGAGTAGCTAAGTTCCACTGGGACATTCATTAGGTTGGGGCATAATTTCTTCAGTTGAACATTAACACCTTGATTCTTAAATATTTACATTGAAAATAGACAAAGCATAGGAAAATATTACCACAGTAAACAATCCCACAATGGCTGGAAACTACACAGAAACAACATACATGTCAGAGATGGAAAATATTTCTGATTCCATCAGTATTACTGCAGCATCTGCACGAGTGAATGCAGTATATTAAAACGGATAATAATACAGTTTCATCTTCCTCACATCTTCTCATTTAGGATTGTATACATCTGGCTGCACACAATATAATTGGGCTTCAGGAAATCTTGCAAGACAAAGATGACGAAGTCAACGACTGTTTGAAAAAACAGAACAACACTGCAAATCTCTGTGAAGACCTTGTAAGTTTACGCAATGTCCAGTGTTACACAGCTATCTGTATGTGTGAGAAAACAGGGGCATGTGAGGAAGACTTAGGACAGAAAACAGCAAGAAACCTTAGGAGTCCTTTGGGAAAGATGAGTTAGGGTTTTTTGATGAGTTTTGTTTGAGTTTCTGAAAGAAATAAGATAAAATTCAGTGTAACTGCACTGTGTTTTCCCTAGAAGAGCTGAAGATGACTTCTCAAGCTAAATTCCTGGGTTTAAACTAAAATCTTTGTGCTAAATTTGCATATTTCACCTGAGCTTCAGACAAGAGCAGCAGATCTTTGCTTTGCTACTTTTGTTACCAGCAGTTGCAGTTTTAGGTTGACTTTTGTCATCTTTGTTGTGCTCATGAACTATTAGCTTCTGGAATCATAGATCTGTGGAAATCTCAGCTTTATTACCTTTTCTCAAGTAAGTTACTATCCTTCATATAGGGAAACCATGAAAAATCTGAATATAGCCCATAGGAATTAAAAAGCAATTTAAGAAAAGAAAAAGGTAATAATTTTTCAAGTAGTCTCTTGCTTTTGGGGTCCAAATGAACTCTAATGCCTGGCTCTGCAAAGGTAGACTAAAATGTCTCTTCAACATGGATCTGGCTGCTTTTTCAAACAACTAGTAGAGCTGGAAAAATTCAGAGGTGGAGGTTTTCTTACACTTTCCTAGGTTTGTGCACACTAAAATAGAGCCATTCAATCCTTTCCAAAACACTGAAAACAGAGTCTGCCAAGAAACAGAAGGATCTTTGACAGACCACATCCTCCCAGATAATGACAGGGAACTAAGATGTTGTATTTCCTTTCCTTTGGAGTTCCTGCATTCGAAAAGAATCTCAAAAATTAATCTCAATAATCAGAAAGATATTCTCAGTGTCTTTACAATGACTGAGTGCATAAAGTGCAGAAGAGCACCCCGCTCTATCATCGCAGTGGTGAGTGTGTCCAGTATGGAAGATGTCCCCATATGCAGAAACATCAAAGAAAGGCAGAAGCAATTCCACAACAGATGAAACAGAAAACTTTTCTTCAGAAAAAAAATTGTAACTCCTATTGGCTCATGACCCAGCTATTCTAAAGGTCTATATAATTAAAAAAAAAAATTAAATCTTAATCTTATTTGTGTTAACTGTGGACATTGTTATTAAGCATGTTAATTTCTACTTATTAACTATTTATTTCTGTGTCCTGGATTCACAACATTAAAAGGATTCTCTATAAGGTTTTTTTAAAAAAACTTTTGTCCTGACATTGCATGATAAGTAGATGTTCTCACTGAACATAGTATTCTTCACATGTTTTCCTGAAAGGGTATTATCAATGGAGATCTCAGCAATGGGCCCAGGTTCTTTTTTCTTTACCTTTGTGCATTTGTTAATAATGAATACTTTCCTCTCTCATTACATGTTAGGGAAACTTTTAAGGCAGAAATCCACAATAGTCTCTTCTCAGGTCCAGCAGTTTGGAAAAATTGTTTTCTTAATACATCAAAAATTGGTTCGCTAAACAGCCCAGTTTTTCAGTTGGAGATAAAGTAAGAACTATCGAGCCAGCGTACATCATCTTGGCCTTGGGAGAGCAATTCTGGTGCTAAAATGGATCTGTCCTCAACTGGTGTGTTACAGAGGGTAGAAAGACAGCTGCCCTTTTATTCTCACATCCAGCCCAACAACTTAATTCACATGGAACATCCAAGAGCTTTAATGAGATGATGTGTTTCACCCACTACAAGCCTATGCTGTATTTGAACAAGTGACTTACAAAAATAAATTATATTTCATGCAATATTAATCCCTTGAGACAATTAGAGTCTGAGAAAGACTTTGTTTTTTTACCAGGTGTCTAATTTTGTTGATTACTAGAGATAAAACCAACAAGCATAACATAATTTAATCAAATCAAGTGATTATTTGTGTTTGCTTAAACAGGAATTGAGTTACAGCTGTTTCCAAGAAAAAAAAAAAAGCTTTGATAGCATTCAAGACTCCAAGACTGCCATCTAACAAGACCTTATTGCCTCTAGACTGTATATTGGCATGGGCCTTCCAATTATGAAAATCCCAGTTTCACTGGACCACTTCACTGATCCTTGCCCAGTTTTTCATCAGTGGTAACAGACTAAGGGCAGCACCAAAGACTGCATGCTCCAAGGGCCATTAACAGACATTTTAAGGTGCAAAACTGCTACCTCTCCTTTGCAATGTTATGGAGATTTTAACTCATGCTAGACCCTGCCTGAAGCTGCCTCTGAGAGCAATGCTTTGTGAAGAGTAATTAACAGATTGCTTGATAGGCTGCCATCACGTTTAACCTGTTACTGGGTCTGATGAACTCTATGAATAAAGTAGGTCTGTTTTATACCTTTCCAGATGGCTCAGCTGGACAAGCTTGTTTTGTCTCCCCTCTCAGCGCTACAAGCCTTGTTTTCAGGCCCACAGAAGCTCATCCAGAAGCGCTATGACAAGTTGTTGGACTACAACAGCTACCTTCAGAGGTCAACAGGAGAAGAGCTGGACCTGGCAAAGAAAGACTATGAGGCTCTAAATGCACAGTTAGTGGAAGAACTTCAGTTATTCAACACAGCAGCCAAAAAGATTGTGTTGAACTGCCTGCATTGCTTCATCACCCTCCTCAGGAATATTATGTCTACAGCACTTCAATCAAATTGTGCTGTGGTGGTGCCTGTTCCAGTAAGTACATTAGAAACAGGTGTAGCTCTGCCTTTATTTGTCTTTTTTCTTTCTGTATGATTTGGCTAGAGTTATGCAGGACACATACCTACAAGCTACACTGATTTTGTTTGTTCTGCTAAGCGCAGTCAGGTTTGTTTTGTTTTGTTTTTTCTTCTTGCAAGCTCAGCAAACATTAAATTCTGAGCTTAAGTTTTGTCAGGCCTGGACTTTTCATCAAGAATGATTCTAATGCTGCTGTTCCAGTTGCTACAGTGATAATAATGGCAAGAACATTACAGTAAGGCAAAAAGGAGGCAGCTGCTAGCATTTTAGTCAGTGTTTCTGAGTATCTACCCTGAACAGCCCAGAAAACACAGGAAGAGAAATTCTAAGAAAGTACATGAAGTTTTAAACCCAAGTAAGCTGCAGAAGCTCCTGCAGGCATCTCTAGGCAATAAGGGATAACTTTGTCTACGTTGGCATTTTTAGAAAGTTCAGAGCATTTCACTTATGTAGCCAAAAGTATCAAAGATGCCTGTCTGAGCTACGCAGAAGGGCATCAGTTCCTCCAGCCCACACTACTCCTTCTGGGCACTATGATCATTACCTGAAGATTGAAGTTGAGAAATTTTTCTAAATTTGTATGAAAAACCTACAATATTTCAATTTTGTTGTACTTTTGCCTAGAGGACTTGAACCCCCTGAGAAACACAGCTGCAACAATGCCTTCCACATATCCAAATCCACTCACCTGAACCGGAGCAAGACTCTAGATAGGAACACATTGCAGTGAGGCAATTCTAGAGTATTCCTTTCCTTTAAAGCTTGAACACAGCATTTTATAGTCAGGGGCAGCTGAAAAATTAAGAAACCAAGGTCAGGATCAAAACACAGAGCTGCGCTGTTTAATGGGAAAATGAAGGCTTTTTCTGCATGAAGAAATTGCATCCCTGTAATTTGACCATTTCATGTTTTGAAAGCTGTTGTATTGAGAGCATTGTTTTCTGTGAGGCTCTGCGTACAAAATTACCTTATTTTTCTTTTTTCTGTTTACATCAGCAAATACATTTGGGGTTAGGCATAGACCAAAAGCACTTATCCAGGGCCACAGACAGAGCTTCAGCTTACCCAACGATTTTTAACTTGGTGGCAACAGCTGGTTGCACAAACACAGAGCTGGAGGGTAAACTACTCCAAGCCTTACAGCACACTGACCACTCTCATAGCTGCTGAGATGCACATTTGCATGTGAAAGCAGGTGGCTCGGTAGCATAAGTGTGACGTTGTTCATTTTCATCACTGTTTAGAATATTTTTTAACGATTTAGCTTAAATTAGTATTTCTTTCAAATCTAATAGTAATCATTAGAAACCTTCTTTAAGCAAGGACCTTTCTTTTCTTTCCATCTCGTACTTAGCACACTATGGGCTCTGCGGAAAACAGCAGTGACTTGTCAGACTTCTTCATTCCTAGCATTCATCCCATTAAACCAACCCTGCTCTCTCAAATCTCCTTACCATTTCGTTCATGAGATCTAACCCACCTTTGTGTTTGCAGCTGTCTTCCTCAAGCATCTGCGAAGTGCAGAATCAGTTGATGGAGGAGGTTCACAAGTTGAATTTTGTAAAAGAAAACAGCAGTGCAACCTTTATTGAGAGAAAATGGAGCCTGGAAAAAAAGAAGCCTCTCCCTTCCCCAGTGAGTACTATACATCTGAATTGTGTACGAAGCATCACCTTCCGACTGCTTCTGAAACAAACCCATTTTTATGCCACCTAGAGATTTGGGCTTGGTCTTGTCACTGTGACTCTGAATCAGTTTGTTGGAATGAAGCTGTTCCATTGACCAGTATCTTATGAAGATGTTTCACCCTGTTTTCATGTTATTATCTTGAAAATCCACTTGAAATTATCTCTACATGTTAAGTCTAAGGTTGTATAAGTAAACTTTGATTACTTCTTTTGTTAAATACTCTTACAGTGGTCTTAGTCTTCTAATTCAGAATGTTTATTTTCCTTATCCTTCACTGTGGTTACGTGTACTGGTGTTTACACACATACACACACACAGACACTCCCACAGCAGAAGATTCAGAAAATCCACCAGAAAATCTTATGAGACATTTCCAGAGCTTTTAGGAGTCTAGTTTACAAGTAAAACAAAAACTCAAGTGCAGATTTACAGGAGAAGCTGAGGAAGCTGTAGGAGTCCTTTCAGCATCAGTAAGGCACGTGTGCTCTTACTTGTGTGGTACATTAAGATCACGTTGAGGTGCAGCACCTCCCTCCCTGCCCTCTAACCAGACTTGAAGTGAATATGCTTCCAGCAATTACTAGGACCTTGCCCTTATTTAACAAGGTAACGTCACACAAAAAGCAGTCTGTCTAGATACTGATTTTTTTTTTTTTTTTGCCTAATGCTTTATCATGCAAGTTGTTAGGTGACCTTAGCACACCTCAGCTGATTTTTGGATTATGCTTTTTTTGGTGATACTACATAGGAATTCAAAGATCATTGCTACGGAAAAACAATTAAGCAAGTATCAGTTCACATACACTCACTGGCTCTTTGAGAGCAGAGGACAGACTAAGAGGTCTTTAATTAGTGAAATTCCTACATTTCTTTAAAATCTTCCTTTTACTGCTCACCTGTCCAACTGCTCAATGGAGTTGGACAGGTCCTTGCTGCATCTGCAAAGGAGATTTGGTTACATATAGCTGTGTAAGTAATTCCTTGATCTGTGTGTAGAAACATAGGGTCAGTTGCACTGGCTTTTATGCATCCATTTTGCTCTAGAAATTTGCTCAGCGTTATTCCTAGTGAATAATTGTTTTGCTTTTCAGGTTGAATCCCCACGTCAAACAGAAGGGCACAGGTCCAAGCTGTTGACTACATACAGCACAGAATCGCTATACCAAGCTAAGCGCAAGTGCAACGCCACACAGGAATTTGATATTGATTTACATGAAGGAGAACTGGTGGCGGTTGTGGAGCAAAAGGACCCCTTTGGAAGTACGAGCAGATGGCTTGTTGACACAGGAAGTAAGTTCTTTGCACAAACATCCCAATAACAGCTTCCCTTTGGGATATTGATTTCTTTTCATTCTGGCCCCATCTGTTTGCCTCTGTCATACTGACAGCTGCGTAAAATGGTTGGTTTTGAAATTGTTTTAGCAGTATTTTGCTGTTTATTTTCTCTTTTTATTCTGGTTTCTAGTCCTCAAAGGCTATGTGTATTCCTCCTTCCTGAGGCCTTACAATCCAGCCAAAGCGCAAAAGGATGTAGCAGAAAACAGCTTCGGTGATGACGATTTTGATAATATCAGCCTCTTTATCTCTTCACGACCCTCTGCTGACAGCAGCACAAGATGTCCAGGGCACAAGAAGAGTGACAGCGACTCATCTCTTCGCTTCTGCGAAAATCCCACAATTAATGGCACAGGGACTGATGCTTTTCAGGATATGGATGATCAGCACGTAAGTATGATATACACCATGCCTGTCGTCTTCTTGTTCCTATTTCAAATCTAGAATTATACTGCTTATAAATGAAATGGTTTCCTCTTATACCAGAAAAGAGTGTCACTAATCTGCCAGTACGACATGGGAATTTGTTATCCTCTGTTCTTTGCCTTTCTTAAATACCTACAAGGTAGGAAAAGATCATCAGTTATACCATGAATCACAGTCCTGCCTCATAGAAAACACACCATTGCAATACCCAGCCCCGCATACAAGGCCTCAAGGTTCTCCTGCAGAGCAGGAACTGGAAAAATAGCTCAGTTTGTGTGATTTTACACAAGAAAGCTGTGGCAAAATCAGAAATGACCTGAGTATGGCAGCTTTAGGAAAGGTCATTCTCCCTGAGGAAACTTGCTGGAAAATTCTCCATCCAATCCAAGGCCGCATGGTGTGACAGAAACAGGAACTTGGTGTGAGCTGAAAAGCTTACTAGTGTAGTAAGTTGATGAGTTCTCGGAGCTTGGTTTGCTTGTCCCCATGCAGAATTCCCCAGATCCTCCAAGTTTACTTTTTATTTTGGCCCTATTCATTGTAGTCTGCCTGGCATTTGCAGACCACATAGTTGCATACCGGTTCATATACATTATTGCACATTTTCTGTATGTAGAATGTATACCCACTACGACAGGGCATGATGTAGCTACATTTCTGAATTCAGATTTTGGTTTTTGTGGCTTTCCTTTTTCAGACCTTCTATGCTGTTTATGCATTTCAAGCAAGAAATGATCAGGAACTCAGTCTTCAGGAGTACCAGAAGGTTAGGATACTTCGGTTTTCTGACCTGGGTGGCAATAAAGAATGGTGGCTAGCAGAAGCAAAAGGTCAGAAAGGATATGTACCATCTAATTATCTCGGGAAGATGACATACGCTTAGGAAGAGAAAGGCCCATTGAGCCAGTTTCTCTGCAGTAGACAGAATAATCATCTGTTACAGTTCGCAGCAAGCAAGGCAAACGCACAAGTGATTGACAGAAGCCATGGTATCTGGTACAGCACACAGATGATATTGAGAACCTCCATCCTTTAAAAGCCATCACCTTGTCAAGACCTGAGTGAGGAAAGATTTAACAGGAAGACTGATTCTGATTAATATCCTAAAGAGTTTGCTTTTCTATCACCCCATAATTTTCTCTTTTGTCAAAGCATCCTACGTCAAAAGTCAACCTACAACTACAAATCACAGCTAAAATTATGTTTTTCTTCCATGATATTTAGCAAATGCTATTCAAGATGAAGAGAATTAGCCTTGAAAAAGGACAAATTCAGACTTCAGAGATACTGTAGTTCAGGCTGAATTGTTCCTGAAAAAACGTTCAAATCTCCACGAACACAGACATATCTTAAAACTTGAGCTTTTTGGCTGTCTGTTTTTATCCTCAGCCACTTTTGTAATGAACCTTTTTTTCAGTAGATACTATTGGAGTGGGAAAAGAAAAAGGGTTTTGTTTTTGTAGGAAACATTTCAACTTAAAACATACCAAATGTGGTGGTACAAGCGGCTGGTCCCAGGGAAGAAGGTATGTTTAATTAAATATGGAAATGGAGGAAAGAGGGAAACAGAGGAGTACCTGTTTCTACAGGTACTGTGAAATAAAGAAGTTATAATATGCAAAAGAATTACACAACTCCTTCATATGGTAGGAAACATTTTGTAGCAATATGAAAGCGCCCCAGGTTTGAAATTCCACATATGTCTCCACACTAACTGCTTTGTAGTGCAAGATCTGTGTAGTGAAATGAAGCTTGTGTTATTAGACTTGGGAATTTATTAAGATTAAAAAAAAAAGGCAAAGCTGGGCCTTTCAGTGAATATTTACTGCCTATCTGATTCCTTCGGTCAGATACAAGCATCATAATGTCCAGTGAATAAGCTAGAAGTGAAGATGCATCAAAATTTGCAGGGGAAAAAAAAAAATCATCATTTTCAAGGTGTCTGAAGTTAGATTGAACAGTGAAGACTATCGTTGAGCTGATTCACTGTTTGCAGAATTCAGAGGCAAAAGTCCTGTATTTTGCTAAACTATCTTCAAAACGGTCGAGGGTATTTTAACAAGTTAATATAGTTCATGTTGCATCCTCGATGAGCACAAAATACAAAAAATCCCAAGGAAGAATCCAATGTCGTGTAGTACTTCTTTAGGTTTGCTGACTACGGCAATCCTTAGTTCAGGCTGGTCCCCTACATTTGAGCCTGACTGAATAGTGATAGAACAACATCTTGTTGCTATTACCATTGATAACTTAGTGTTTATCACAATTTATTTCAATACAGCAATGCTTGTCCTCTAGTGACAAGCAAGGACCTTCTTGCGCTAAGCATTGCAAAAAAGGAAACAAGTGACTATGGCTGCAGCAGATAGTGCAATTGAAGGTAAACTGTCAGGTGTTTTCTGTATTGCTGCAAAATTGCTTTTTACTGACTGACCATTAAAAAGACAACGCTGTTAACATTAAGCTGATCAAGGGTATACAGAAATTGTTCTAAAGCTTTTGTGTAAGCTTCTACTTCCTATAGTTTGAGTGTGGGGTATGAAGATGAAATGATTCAAAATTGGTATTAGAGATGTAATAGGAAATAACCTGTCAGCAAAGAAAGGATGAGAAAAGTTACGGCAGCTGATGCAAACAATAGTTTTTGCTGCACTAATGAACCTAGTTTCATTTTCTTTAGTGTCCCAAGTTTTCATATTTTTTTCCTAAAAAGGTGAAGAAAGTTCTTAATCTTGCTCAGAAGATGGATGCAGTGAGTCATAGAGATGACAACCTGAAATTTGTACTGGATTAAACTATATGATAGAGAAACTTTTTGAGTTCTCCAAGATGGATATCCAGAAACTGGTATGTGAAACTTTGTGAACTACTGCAATCCAATGAGCACTGAGAATAGATAACGCATTATTTTGCCTAATTGTACGTGACCTGATGCACTTAAATCTTGCTTTTTCCAGAGCAAGCAAAAAAGGTTCTCATTCGTTTTATTAATGGATGTAGCTGTTATTACGGAAGACCTTGCCTTTAGTTAAATCTGTTTGGAAGAATGGATTGAAAGACTCTCCCCGACTAAGCTTGCACTGCTCTGGATTTTGTATTGTAAGATTATGGGTGAGATGCACACAAGAAGCTTTTCAGTATGTCTTACAATTTAGAATATTTTATTTGGAGATGATCTATACTTTGCAATAGTTGAAACAGTTTTAGAAATGACTGAATTGTACTTAATAGGCTTCAAGCAGTCATGTAAGCACAATGATGAAGTTTTGTATTTCAGACAGTGAAATTAATTAAGGGCAAGAGTCAGGAAAAAAAGATTTCTGAAGTCTTAGCCCTGAGAACTCAGCTTGAGTCACAGGGAGAGCTCTGATTTTGAGTGTTAGGTACTATTCCTCATGAAAAATCAGGCTCTGTGAAGGTGTCTCAAAGTATCCTCAAATGCTGCTCTCCGAAATATTCACTAGGTATCCTGAAGTAACAAGGAATGAAGGATGAAATACACTGGAGCTGGCCACCTAAATTTCATTGAACTTTCATTAGAACTTGGCAATCCTACTAGGCCATATGAAATCCCAGTGTATGGTTAGGACTCATACTAATTTTTATATTGTGGGATAATTTATATGACTTTTATGGACTCTTAAGTTAGGATCCAGAAAAAGTACTTTATACCCAGGTGGATTGGTTTACTTCATTTCATCAAAGTTTTATCTGTTATTATTTGATATTACAGATACATGGCAAACTTTTATTTTTAAAACATGGGAATGCAAACTACAATTGCAAAAAAACAAAGAGACGCTCTTTGAATCTAAAGCCTTCCTACATTAAGGAGATTTACAACAATTCATATTAAACTTGCTCAGACACATTTTTGTTAAGATAGTGCTTTAAATACTAGAAACTATGTTAGGGCTCCAGAAATTCCTAAGAATATGCAATGTTTTTGCAGCTGTTTCCTCAACGTAGAGAAGTTTACAGTATTCTAAGAATTCTTGTATTCTGATTAATGACAAAACTGATTTATTTTGATTGAAGCAGGGACAGGGTGCAGTTTAATGGACCAATCTTGCATTTATTCAAATGTGCATTTTACTCACCTGAACCATTGTGACAATAAGCAAATACAAGCCCTTCCAAGATTGAGTCCACTCAAACTGAAGTGTTTCTCCATTCAGGGAATATTTTTAAGTGTTGCCATTAATAGCCTGGAAGCCAGAAAACGTCCAAGACAATGAACAGCAGAGAATCTCTGGCTGTGACCTCTGGCATGTGTGTGCTTCACCATCTACCCTCTGCTTGGATGGTGCTTCTGAACCTTAAGTAAGGATTCACCTTTCCAATGCAAACACAGATTGAAGAATTATTCCTTCTGACCTTTCATCTTAGGAAGCTTCACTGAGTAATTACATCCTTCAAACACTAAAGTATACTTTCGCTGTCATTTTAAGATAGCTTGTAAAAATACAGATATGTGAAGCAGACCTAACACCTGCAATAGGAAAACACAGCCATGACAATCCTTGTGCCTGTAGATCTATTACTGATAATTCTTCTTACAATATTGTTTGTGCAGAAATGGCAAAAAAAGTCTTTTAAATTATTGTAATAATAAAAATCTATTTTTGTAAAGATATGTTTCTTCTTTGTTTTAAACAAGACTTTTTCCAGAAGCAGAGATTTGTATGCTATCCAAGATGTGCCTTCTGTTGTGAACTATTAAAAGCATCACTGCAAAATTAGCAGAGCAGAGAAAACAGTTGCTTCAGATAAAATGCTGCATTCCTAGTATGCATCCTAGCCTATCTATCAATATATTGGAACTCATCAAACGCTATAAAAATACCAAGCAAGTTGCAAAATACACTTCAAGTTTCCAAATGTCAGCTTTGTTCTCCTTTTCTAGCTGCTCCTGAGGTTGTGACCACTATTTACTGCTGTGTCCAGCCAAAAGTCTGTCATGAGTTGCAACAGATAAAGCCTGTGTTACTAAAATAAATTACAGAACTTTCTGTTAGAACTTTCCTCTTAGACTCAGATATCACCAGCATCGTCTAGTCCAGCCAGGAGCAGCACTCATAGAACCAGAGCAAACTATGTTTCGCATTACTATGGGTATCAGAATTTGGGCAGCTATGAAAAAAACATTATATTTAAGTGGAAGTAAAATATTACCATACCAATTTATAAAACAGATACGGTAAGGCAAATAACTATTTTTATAGTATATCACAGAGCAATTTGGTTTGGAGATAGAAAAATCAGAGGACTATTTTATTTTTTTTCTAAATACAAGGTATGCTTTACAAAATTCAGAAGAGTCTTCCTTCTTTCTGCCCTACACTAGATTCCTCAACCTGATGTGTAAATTCAGTCAAACAGTCCTGTAGAACAGATTCCTTTCCTGAAAGTACAGTTGTTAATTCCATCCTAACCATAACTTCACAGCAGAAAGCAACTCTTCCCTTCAATCTACTCTGTTTTTTGGCAGTGCCTATCTTACATATTCAAGCTAAACACTCAATTAAAAAGACCAGGTCTATGCTATAAATCCTTCCTGATATAATACTTCAAAGAATCACAATCCTAACTGACATTTTTATACCAACAGAAAGAGACTTTATATTTCATTTAGGAAGCTAGGAAAGTCACAGTGGAAGAAAGTCTTTTGCCAATACAAACTGCAGCTCTATTGCAGATTTTGCTAATACGGCAATAGCAGCAAGTCCAGCTAGACTTGGCCTTATTAGAGGGAAAAGACAGGCATGTATAAAAGATATAGCATACCTTCTAAATGAATAGGAAATAACCTACAGTCAACCCATGCCAGAGGTATAGATGTAAAAACATCAGGATACACTTGAATCAGGTTTCAGAAGTATTTTAAATGTCACTATAGCTACAATTTAAAAACAAAGGACAATTTTTTCTGCCTTTGTTAACCCCATATGTGGTACCAAAAGTAATCTGCACAGTTCAGACGTAAGCTCCTGAACTCTCATAAGCAAAATTATATGTATATTCAGAGGCAAGAGAGAGGCAGCTACCACCTCGAGCCTTCCTGTGGGAGCAGGTTTTACTACTGGAGTGAACCCTTTGCATAGGAGCACTCCAGCACTAAAAGAATCTATCTTCACATTCTACTTCATAGCACAGGCAACATTCTTCTGACTAACATTTAGTAAGAAAAGATGCTTTCAGTTTGTTAATGAAAACCGCTTCCGTGTCTTTTCCTACTATACCACCATTAAAAACCTTCTGTGCTAGAAAGGAAGGATGGCCTGATCGAAAAGCAATAAAAGTTCTGGATTCCTCCTCTTGCTGTTACTATTAAATCGCACTGGAAGTCGCAGGCAGTACAAAGACAGAACCTTTCTTTTTTCCTCCACAGGAAATAATAGTTGAAAAAGTATGCAAATTCTCTAGACAATTCTAAGGCAATCCTGAGTAAATGAAACTCTTCCTTTGGATTTTTAAGGAACCTTAGCCCAAATCTTAATTGTGGAGAAGGGAAGAGAGGTATGGGAAATAGCTGCATGTATCAGCTTGACACATACTTAAAATACAGGATGGCTAAGAAAAGCTGCAGCTTTCACCTACCTATGGAAGCCTGAGATGTTTTCATGTTTAGAGATGCTGCCCTCATCACAGAAGGAATGGAGAGAGGACTGCTGAGTGCTGGTCACAGGCAGAAAGACTCGAGATCCTTTTCCAGTGTTCAGCCTGAGCCAGTTCTTGAGAGTGGAACAAAGCCTGGAGCAGCTGGGACCAAGCAAGGGAGCACAAGCTGTGAAGAACAGCTCAGGGGTGTGAATGGAGAGCTGGAAGACCTGATGCTTTCTCAACTACCTGTCTTTAGTTGCGGTGATAAAGCATTAAGTGTAACCCACACATGGCTGGGACAGGTTTGAAGGAGTGTAACAGAATACAGCAGGATACACGAAAATAGCTGAAGGGAGGCTTGTGGGTGTAAGAGCTAGGTCTAGTCATGGAAAAGCCATGAAAGCCTCCACTGGAAGCTCTCGAGAGGCAGTCACAGCGCCTACAAACCAACCTCCTTTGCGACAGCAGCTGGGCTGGGGGGTGGAGGGGGCTTATGTTTGACAAAACGAAGAGAGACAAAGCTGAACCCACCCAAGGTCCTGGAAGTGGGAATTTAAAATATTCAGCTTGAACAATACCCACACACAGAGACAAATTCCTCTTCCTCCTCCTCCATCCCCCCTTCAAGTCTGTGGTATTATTAGCAGTTAAGCAGAGGACCCAAGATGCTGGTAGGATACAAGTCATCTCGGACACTACTGATGTCTGGATGCAACTCTGCCCTGGCACAGCTTCTCTCTTGCAATAATCCTGTGATATCTGCTTCATCTGCTCCTGGAACCGATACACTACGTAACAATGAAACACAGATATGTAAACATAGATACCACAGTTAGTGTAAAAGTTGTGGAATAGGTCAGTCAGTGTAACAAGAAAACTTTTCCTATGCAGTAGGTTAGCCTCCTGGGTTTTTTCATTATTCTTTATTTAAGCAAAATATGAGCCCTCATTTTCACAAAGGGTGAAAGGAATATATTCAGATCTCTGAATATATCTTTTCTATTTGAAAATCTATGCTATCACAAATATTTTTGACCTATTTTAACAGCTAACATACGATTTATCACTATTTCAGACACTTGCAAATCCACAAAGGAATCAGTAGAGGGGAAAAAAAGAAGTCTGAGTTGAGGAGAATCTGCCCTTGCCCAAATCAAATAAACCCTCTGTTCCATGAATGCTATGGGAGGCACAGCCACATATTAGGATTCCAACTCTGAGTTACATGGATCCTAATACCGGGCCTCCCAAGTTCCAGACCCTGGTCCTTGCACCTTCAGACACTGTCAGCAGGCTAGCCAACCTGAAAGCCAAGCACAACATCAGAACTGGTGGGGTGGTTCGTGGTTTTTCCTATAATTACAACTCAATGGATAAAACAGGTACTATAAAACAGCTGGGTAACATCTGTGTCCTAGCATTTCTTTGTGACTATGTTTTTGCAACCAGGAGATTGGAATCAACTTCCTATAAGCTTAAGACTCTTCTAAATCTCCAGCATGTTCCTGAGCTTTCTCATCTGAAAATCCAACCCTTCTCCCCAGGCTTAAACCCAGCTACATACAAGTGTTGAAAGATCCAGTGCCAATATCCAGTTGAAGAAGCCCTGCAACATTTGCTAGTAAGTTCAAATACAGGGTTTTCCAGCAAATTTGGGAAAGCACGCATGAGCAGAGCGTTCCCTCTAAAACACAAATCACTGAAGGGAAGGGGAAAGAAACTGAACTTTTAGAATATACAGAATCCATTTGCTACTTTTGAGTATCACGAAGACATGCAGTCATATATACCTAAGTTCTGTTTCTATCTCCTATAAAAATTGCTGGAAAAGTTTTTCCAACTGATTTCAAAATTCTGTAATAGACATATTTTTAAAAAAGCAAAAAACAACTCTCAACCCCTAGAAACTAGGTGACAGGGCTAGAAAAGGGCTTTTATCTATCTGAAGTGTTTAACAGTGACCAATGCTGTCACTAACTACTAAAGAGATTTCTGCCTTTGGTCCTTCCTTGTATAAGAAAGCAGTAATTTTAGATAATAATCATACAGGTCACGGTAGAACAGTTAAGAGGCTAGAGCCTTCATTTTGCAAGGCAGGTTGGCAGGCAATACTACTTTGACACATGCATGACTTGTGAATTTTATAGCAGTATTTAACAGCATGGAATACTTAGGCAATCAAAAAGTCTTGTGTTCCAAGTATGCCAGAAAGGAAGCTAACTTATTAACACCTAAGACAATTCCCTTAAATTTCTTTCTACTTTTCCCTCTCTCACCTCATCAAAACAATGGTGTTCAACTGGACTGTGTTTTACTTAAAATAAACACTACCTACCACTTATTTTCCATTCATATTCAACAGGACAATATTAAGATTCTCTACAGATTAAGAACGCTTGAACACACTGTTCTGGCTCTCTTCCGCTCTTTTTACAGTTTCGGGGCCATTTATCTTCTGCCAACGCTCTTTTCTCCTCCCTCAGAGAATTACAGCAACAAAACAACTCATGAAGTTTCTCACTGTATAAAACTGTATAAAACCAGAAGGGACCACTTAAAATTCTCACTTTAAATAGAATATGTTGTTTAACAGTTAATTTTTGACACTGTTTAAAAGAAAACACATTTTTTCCCTAAGGAACTGTGTAATTTTGGATAAACTTAATTAACTCTGCACAATACAGACAACTCTGAACAGCTGAAGCATTTTACGTACTGGAAAATGGGGTGAAAGAAAAGCAGCAATTATTTCCCAGATTAATAATACTTTTATTAATAATGTTTAAGAATGACAGTTTCAGTAAGTTCAATTTATTAGATGTCCACATAAATCTGTTTGGTTTTTTTTCTTATACTGCAAAATATACAACTTTTACAATTTCAAGTTTCAGTGCTTTGAGCTAAAAAACAGGGGCACATAATTGTGAATTCCTCCAACATATCCAATTTATAGATTTGCAAAGTCATAAGGAATACTAGGATTATCAAAGTTTGACCTCCTGTATAACATAGGTTTTGAGCTTCCCTGATTTAACTACTGTTTCAGTCCAGTAACCGGGGGATTTTCTTTAAGAAAAACACCGATGCAGCCATTTCACACAACACAACCAACAAAATTAGCAAGCAGCCACACTACTTCTTGAGTTTCTTTTGAGCAGCCTTCTTCTTGACCATTTGTAACCTTTTCATAGCATTGAGCTGAGATTCCTGAGAAGTCGGGCCTTTTAGTGAGGTTGACTGATTACCAGTATCTGTTGTGGCTTTGCTTGTGCTGCCCCCACTGTTACCTGCAGTCCCACTGTTGCCGTTCCCACTGCTCACCTGGCCGCTGGTGCTGGGCGGAGTACCGCTGGGACTAGGAAGGCCTACTTTGCTGACATTGTCACTGCTTACCGAACGGCTAAGAGTGGTTTTCCCCAGTGTCAGAGGTGGAGGTGGTTTCAGCTGAACAGGGTTTGTGCTGTTGTTGGCAGAAGCTATTTTTGACCCTAGTCCTGTTTTAGAAGTTGCCAACCCTGACAAACCCACAGGTTTCTGGTTATTTGAAGAAGCTGCAGGTTTCCCACTGGTGCTCTGTGCTGTTGATCCCAGTTTGGCAGTTGATGGGTTGGCAGAGGAGGTTTTGGCTGCAAAAGCAGCCCATCCTGTAAGGCCACTGGTTGCTGAAGAGGAAACACTTGTACTGGTTGAGTTCCCTGAAGTTGCTGCTGAGGTCTGAAATAAATAAAGCAGTCTTATTATAGTAGCATTTATTTGTGTAACACACCACAGCAGGAATAGGTTGAGCCTCTGTTTCAGTTCCCAAGAACACCCAATGGACAATATTTCATCACTGGTCACTACAGTTAAAAGTAATAACAAGAAAGGGAAAGGATGCCAGGTAGAGCCAACCTTTAATTTCCCAGCCACATAAAACCAATACTGCCTTTTCTTCCCTTTCTTCTATACAGCTAGCAGGCTGTCATACAGCACTGCGATCCCCTCATAAACTCTAAAAGATGGTTTAACTGAAGTGCTACAAAAAGCCCAAATTTGTGAAGCATAAAAAAGGGAGGCAAGCCACCACCTTTTATTGTTTACTGTCATTACCTGGTGTCACTTTATAACAAGATGACAGATGCTCAGGCAAAAATCACACACTGAGCAATTAAGTATTGCATTTATTACAGTCTTCTGGTCAAACTAGCAGTGTCTAAACTTTTTCCTTCCTTTACCTCCCTCCTCTTGGTTCATAGCAGCCTGTACCATACGTACAATTTAAAAAAATAAAAAAGTCACGGGACTTCTTTCCTGCAGTCTTCCCATGCAGGTACTGCAAAAAACAAGCTTCCTGCAAACAGCTTGTCTTGCCTTCAAAGTGCTATACCCATACCTTAAACTCTGTAATCTCCAGTTTCTAGATGGGGTTAATACACACATTGATTATTAAATCAGTTATATCAAACATTGGAGTCAAATGGAAATTAAACCCCTCTATTCAAGCAATACCCCTTCTATAATATATCCAGATGTTTTTTAAACAGTAAAGATGATGGATGAAATGGGACTTCATGCTTATAACACATTGAGGCACATAAAGTAACTCTGCTGCGGTGAATAAAATTATTCACAAGTGTAAATGCTTGAGCAATAGCCATTATATTATTCACGATGGTTTGCATCCAAGCAGAGCAACGGCAAACATAACTTTGAGCACATGAATAACAGCTTTGATTCTGAGTTAAAGGTGTGTTTTCCTAGGAAAGGGTCATGCTTTGTTAGACTACTACCCTGCTTCTGGTTTAGCACCTTTGACCAACTTGTGACATATTTATTAAATGACTTGGAGAAACAGAAACATAGGCAACATCTACAAGAAGCAATCGTCTCCTAAATTATGACTCAGAGAGTCATGGAATTTCAGAGTTGGAAGGGACCTCTAGAGATCATCTAGTCCACCTCCGCTGCTAAAGCAGGGTTGCCTACAGCACATTACTCAGGGCTGCATGCAGGCCGGTCTTGAAAGTCTCCAGAGGAGGGGACTCCACACCCTCCCTGGGCAGCCTGTTCCACCATCTCAGTCAGCTAGAGTTTCCTTGTTATCATGAGAAGCCTTCTAACTATCAAAATATGCATACGTAACTTTACCACAGAGAGCAAATCATAGTTCCAACGCCCCCTGCCATGGGCAGGGGCACTTTTGAGGTCGCTCAAAGCCTCATCCAGCCTGGTCTTGAAAACTTCCATGGATAGAGCATCCACAACCTCCCTGGGCAATCTGTTCCACCATCTCACCACCCACACAGTAAAGAATTTCTTCCTAATATCCAATACAAATCTACCCTCTTTCAGCGTGAAACCGTTATCCCTCATCCTATCACTACACTCCCTGATAAAGAGTCCCTCCCCATCTTTCCTGTAGGCGCCCCTTAGGGAAGCTGGAAGGCAGCTATAAGGTCTCCCTGGAGCCTTCTCTTCTCCAGGCTGAACAACCCCAAATCTCTAAGCCTGTCTTCATAGGAGAGGTGCTCCAGCCTGTGGATCATCTTCGTGGCACTCCTCTGGACCCACTTGAGCAGGTTCGTGTTTTTGTTATGTTGAGGGCCCCAGAGCTGGATGCAGTACTCCAGGTGGGGTCTCACCAGAGCTGAGTAGAGGAGGAGAATCACCTCCCTCCACTTGCTGGCCACGCTTCTTTTGATGCAGCCCAGGATACAGTTGGCTTTCTGGGCTGCTAGCGGATGTTTATGAGGATTTCTACTTGTATAAAATATCATTTAAAAAATATCTGTAGAGTAAATTCTGTTCTCTCCCTTGTAACATAAAAAAAAAAGTCAAGAGCTGGATGCTTTAGGGACTTATAGCTGGACTGAGGGTTTTTTCCCCGCTCTTTTAGTGTTAATGCAAAACCACTATGCCAAGGTACTATTCAGTACACATAGTATAGCAGACTATTTTTTGTAGCAGACCAATCTTTTCTCACATTTCTTGTGAGAAAAGATTGGTCTGATTGAAAAAATGATAATCTGTGCAGTGAAATGTAAACTCTTCCTCTGGAAAATTTAAATTACATTACCTTGACTTCTGTTCTCTTGAACGCTAGAAAAGTTGGTGGGGTCTCAGGTTTTAACTTAATTTCTGGCTTCTTGACCAACGGGTCCTTAACAGCTGGTGCAACTGAAACCACTGCAGGAGCTGGTTTTTGAGGTGGTTTTTGTGTCTTCTGAGCCTGTGTAAGTGGTAGGAAAAAAAGAAAACCAAATTAGTTATGGGCCCCACAACACTGATTGTTTTGACTGTTCCCTGGGCCTTCACAGAAATAAGGCAAAGACAGGTGAACTTGAGGAAGACAGGGGCATAATCCAGCAGTACTGGGATGCAGGCTGTAAGAGTCTGCTAAGAAGCAGCAGGTAAAATAGTAGAATTTATGCTGAAACAAAGAAAGGAAAGGTCATATTGAAGGCAAACACTGAATGGGTGCAATGGCTATCCTGTGCAAAAACAGACCTCAAGCAAACACTCCTCCGAGTTCAAAGATCATCAGAATAATAATGTATTTCAGTCAGCGGTGACAACTCCTAGACTAGGATCTTACATTGCTGCCTTGTTTCTTAGTAGAGGCGTTTCAACAGATAAGAGTCTGCTAAGTTACCATAGAACAGTTCCAAAACAGAACACATTTTCTGCTGTATAAAAGGGTTTGATTTTAAAATGTCAGAACTAGTCATGTGAACTAATGGTTAGTATTTCATGCACCCAAAGATGCCTTCTTACTCTGATGTTTATTTCTCATAATGAGATGAGTGAAATTTCTGTGGGATCAGGAATAATTAGTCTGGTAAATCAAGAAATCGACAAGCAAATCAACCAAAATAAGGGGATTTTTTTTCCTGGAATGTGCTACCCTCAGCTTACTGTTGAGCCTGAGAACACTCAACATTTAAGATCTGGACCAAAATTTGCAGTCTTGTCTTATGGGAAAACATCCATTCATGTCCTAAGCTGAGAAGAAAACTGAAACTCTAGGGCTATTTGGCAGACATGTACTAAAAAGTGAGTATCACCTGAAATAAAAGTTTTCAACTGCTGCTTACCAAGTAGGAAATAATAATATTTTCACTCTTATTCACTCAACTTCTGCTTTTTAAAAAGCTTTGTTTAAAAAGCACATTACAGAATACCCTTTGAGATGCTACACTGAAAAACACAGCTGCAGCAAGGGGAGCACTGCTGAGAAAAATAGTTCTCCAACATGCTTCCAAAGATTTCTGCAACCCATAAAATACTCTCATGTATTAGAAACAGCCTGCTGTATTCAAATAGCACACATACGAAACAAAAAATTGACTCCTACCATTCTCTTCATCTGCCTGGTACAGCGGGCACAATACCATACAAGTCGAGGATCATTCACTTCCTTGTCTGTCACCTGAGGTTTATGGCAATCCTGGTGGTAGAGATTATGGCACTCCTGACACTCCACTAGCTGATTCCCAGAAGTAACTGTCATTTGCCTGCAGAGCAAATAGTTAAGAATAGATTACGGGAGAAAGCACTTAAAGGATTATCAATTGTTGGAAATTTTGCAAGGCTTAAGACAAAAACTAAAAATATTTTTGCTTTCACATATATTTTTTACCTGCAGCAAATTAAATGTATTCCTTTTCCTCCTGTAGGAGTTCTTACTAACAAATATTTTAGAAATTTTTTATTTTTTAAAGGTAATTTCTTTCAAGAAAGTCTAAAACTTACCTAGAAATTCTAAAACTATTAAGCATATGTACATGGCACTTCTGATTTCCCTGTTTGATTTTTATATTAGAGATGTAAGTCTCACCTGCTTTGCTTCACCTGGGCATTTATGGATACCTCACTGTATACCAATTATGACTTCCTCATTATATTAGCATATGAAGGCCTAGTCTTCTGGATAATTTTGCTGTAAGCTGTAGAGCAATACAGTTCATGAACAAATAATTTCTCAATGGCAAGTCTGTAAGAGTGCTTTCTGCTACAGGATTTAAGTCATCCAAGCTGTATACTACTTTAAAAATGTTTTATTAGCCATGCTTTTCATCCCTACTACACAAACAGACACTCGGAATTAGAGCTAATACCAGAATCATAGAAAGATGGAATAGAAAGGATTAACCGCGCAGTCCTGCCTGGAAGCAAACGTGTAAGCTGGTGATGAGGACTTAATTTTGCGTGGGCCTCTGGTGAAAGTAATCACGCTATATAAATGACAAATTAGTGATATACACATGACTGGGAGTATGTCTGTGAATTAGCCAAATACCATTTTCCTAATGATTTCTTCTTTCAGATGACAAATCAGGCTATTTAATTGCTAAGCTGCTTTTGCTCATATCCCCGAGGAGCAGGTATCCAGGTAACCATGGAAACTCTATTTGTAGATGGGGGGGGAAAGGTAATACCTTATTTCTTTATATAACAGGAAAATGAAGTCTGAAGGTATTGTCCATATGGACACTAGAACATTTTCTAAGAAATATTTTTCTTTTGAACGGCCTATGTAAGAACAGAGGGAGAAATATTTCTGAAATTCCAGGGCCCATTATTTTAGATGCAGGACATTTCAAAACGTGTTTTGTTTGTATGTTTTTCCTAAATAAACTGGGTCAATACAAAGCAGTGATGTTTCAACCTCATGTCTCAAGGGAGGAGACTCACCCTATTTTAAAATTACAAAGAACAATCCCAGACTGATTAAAAGAACATGAACTCTTCATGCCCAGAAACAAGTTAAACCAGAGTTCTTTTTAAACGATATGATAGCCAAGAAAAAAACTTAATGACTTTTTACCTTCAGAAAACAAACAAAAAAGTACTCATAAAAAATAAGGTTGTTCTTTCAAAACCAGCCTTTTTAAAGACATATTTTTTTGTTTTTTTGAGAGACAGAGCTCACTATTATCTGCAAATAGCATGTAGAACTTCTTCTTCATATAACTGAGAAGCCATATAACTGGTAAGTCTTGTTTTGCTAAGATCTGCAGGTATTGGGAGAGGGTGAAGTTATTTTAATACCCCTTTCTCCCTGTGCCTAACTTGGTATAAAAGAACAAGAAGAAAAACACCACAGGCATCAACGCTCAATGCTCCTAATCACTATGAAAATACATTTGACACTTGGCAAATCTTGAAAACATTGAAGAAACATTTAATGTCTCTATTTTTTACATCTATAAAAAAAACTACTTAAAATTCAAACGCACTCTTTTGCATTTGTGAACCCACACCTGAGTTCCTGTTAACTTGTTTTCTTAAGCAATACAAAATATAAACCCTTTGGCTATGAACCCCACCTACTCTGCAATTGGACATGTTGTTTTCATTCACAATTGATTGAATAATTGATTGAGTTAATAAAAGATGTCATTTTTTCAATACTATTCATACTTGAATTATTTTACAGAGTGTCTACTGCTTTCGTATTTCATGTGTTATTATTTCAGCTCAAGATGGCCAACCCCAAAAAGGGCCCACATGTTGAAACCTGAGCAGTGAATAGCAGAGTATTGTCTAACCAATGTGTTGGATTCAGAAAGTCTGAAGCATGACTACTCTGAAAAATATCTTGTCCAGCTTGAGCTGGAGATCAAGGACCACATGACATCAGTTCCAGCAGGTTTTATGTAAAATGAAAACAAATCCTGAGCACTGGGTGACTGTTTCCATCCCCTCTCTCATGGGTTGTTTCTTTCTCTGCTATGCTTCTCCCTCCCTCTGTCATCAGCTTAATGACAGCTGTTTTAGTTAGAAACTCATAGAACGGTTTAGGTTGGAAGGGACTTTAAAGATCATCTAGTTCCAACCCCCCTGCCATGGGCAGGGACACCTCCCACTGGACGAGGCTGCTCAAAGCCCCATCCAAGCCGGTCTTGAACACTTCCAGCAATGGGGCATCCACAACTTCTCTGGGCAACCTGTTTCAGTGCCTCAGCAACCTCATAGTGAAAAATTTCTTCCTGATACCTAATCTATATCTACACTCTTCCAGTTTAAAAATGTTACCCCTCATCCTATCACTATACGCCCTTGTCAAAAGTCCCTCTCCAGCTTTCTTGTAGGCACCTCGTCACTGCTTGCCACTTGGACACTGAGCTGTTGACCACACCTCTTTGAGTGCAACCGCTCAGCCAGTTTCTTATCCACCGAGTGGTCCATCCATCAAATCCATGTCTCTCCAATTTAGAGACCAGGATGTCATGAAGGACAATGCCAAACGCTTTGCATAAATCCAGGTAGATGATGTCAGTTGTTCTCCCTTTAGCCACCAACACTATTAGTTAGCTAAGATAGATGCACCTTTCACAAGAGCACTAAGAATTTGTGATCATGACTAGCTGGAAGCAATGCCTTCAGCAGCCAGATTGAAAACCGATTGTGGAACAGCTAATGGAACCACACACCTGCCCTATCCTTTTCACAGCAAAGTCTTGGCCATGCTAGGCACAGTAGTTGCATTTTCCCTCCTTACTTTCCTTACTTTGCAGGCATTCTCATTTTGCCTGTACGTTTTTCATTTGCCAGGGAAGATGCAGAATTAATAATCCACAGCAATTCAAGACTGTCTAAACAAAACTTTTCTTTATCTCCTCCTGCCAAAGAGGTTAATACCATACTATTTTTAGAAGCATTTTAACATACTGCTGAATAGGGCTTTGCCCCTTTAGGAAACAGTAAAAAAACAGAATTTGCAGGAAGAAAGAAAAAATTGAAATTTTTATTTCATACTTCAAATGTTTTAACTGTTCTTCCTTTTTCCATGTGTACAATAAGAATTTAAGCATTTGAGCTTACACGTGGGAATAATGTGACATGAAATCTCATCAGTCCACAATTGGTTAACAGTATAATTAGCTGTAACAATGACAATTTATCCTCTATGGACTGGAGACACTTCCTTATCTGCACAACAGGAGTGACCATGGAAATGAACAACGAACAAAGTTATAAAGCACAGTTTTCCAACTGACTTAGGCTGAGCTAAAATGTATACTGCTACCAAAAGGCCAATCCCACCCTCCTTTGTCCTGGCTCTACATCCCTGCATCCACACACATGCCACCATAAGCATTTACACTGACTAAGCTGCCTGAAACTTAAACCAACTGAAAAACCAAAGGAGACCTGATCCAGAAGCTGATTCAGCTGATTACAAGCCTGTGTGGGCAATACACTTCCTAAACAGGACAGGGAAGGAGGTACAATTGGGAGAGCCAAACTGTTCCTTTTTGCAGCAGTAGGGATTTACAGGCATATAAATCACCTCTGAAACCAAATCCTGATTCGAGCGATTTGATCCCAGGATAGATATTCAAAAAGAGTATTTTATACTTGTGTTAACACTAAATGTATTGTTAGTAAATGTTACCAAGATCCAATTTTTCAGCCCTCATTGAAAAGTAAAAAGAACCTGTCTTGACTGCAAGATATATTTACACTAGCAACCGAAAAAAACCATGGTTATATTTAAACTAACGTAAAATGATCAAGAAAAGAGGAGCAATGTATACAGATCTCATAATAATGCCACTAAAAGAATGTTTTCAGAAGATAACTGGTTTTTTTAAAATGGTTATCATTTTTCATTAATATTTTAACCTGTTTTCCAATAATTAACAATTAGTATTGGTCATGACAGGTTTTGCATCTTGTCTAGTTTTATTATTTTTCACTTGACCCTTCCTGAAGAAATGCTGGTTGTCTCATTAAAGGTTCCTTAACTTTATTAATAATTTTGGATATATGCTTAAGTGATTTCTGGAATAAAAGCTACAGAAAGCATTAACTCAAAAGTACACAGAAAAAAAAAAGGCAATGTCACAATTGCAATGAAGCAACGTGGACTTACCTGCAAACAACACAGGCTAATCCCATTTCCATAGCAAAGTCATCAGCACTGGTTTCCTCAAAGCTAGATAAATCAGGCATGGATAAATCCTTGCTTGTCTGAACCGTAATAGGAGAGGAACGAGCCTCTTGCTTCTCTAGTCTGGGCTTCTTTGGTGCATCAGCTCCTTCAGCATTATCTCCTTTTATCTATTACACACACACACACAGAATGGGAAAATGTAAAAAGCTAATGGCTATTTTTAAAATGAGAAAATAACTGGAACAATTGGGTTAGCAGCATAAGAAGGTGTACTTTACATAGCATACATACAACTTATTTTCTTTAGATACATGTTTTCTTCAAAATATTTATGAACTAGAACCTTAAGCCCACTTTTGGTACTTCACCTCAAAATCCTGGAAAAAGTTTTGGGAATCCCACATTTCAGATTGCTACATTTTAGTAACCTTTTATTACCAGGATCATTGAAACATAGAATCATAGAATGGTTTGAGTTGGAAGGCATCTTTAAGGGTCATCTAGTCCAACCCCTCTGCAATGAGCAGGGAAAATATTCACAGAATAGTTATAACAAGACTTTCATGAGATTGACTAAATGGCAACGTGACTGGATGCAGCTCACAGGCTATGCCCAATCAGATGAGCTGACTCACACAGGTTAAAAAGGAGAGCTCTTGTCTAAAAGATCTTCAAGTCTATTAACCAAGTTATTTCATTAGAGAACAAAAATTACTTACTTTATCAGCAGATCTCTTTTCTGTTTCTTTTTTCACCTTTTCTGATGCAGCGGGCTTGCCATTGTTGTTGCCAGAAGGCAAACTAGAAGAAGCTTTAGGCTCTTGCTTACTGGAAATAGGTTTGGAAACAGATACTTTTGGTTGCTCTACTTCCTAAAACCAGAAACCAACATTAAAGGCAAACCCTAAAACCCTACACTTGAGTTACTTCCTAGTTTACAATTAGTTAGGTAACAGGTTAGGTAAACAACATGTCATACAGCATTGATCACCTACATACACACTTTTTTTTTTAACATTTCTTAAATATTTTCATATCACATCAACAAATTAGCTGTTTAAGATGAAGTCAATTAATAAATCTCCCCTTATCACTCACCTTCCAGAGGAAAAGGTGCTCTTTTTCCAAAGACACATGCTCTTTGGAAAATTAATTAAAAAGGAAAACTTTTCTGCTTTTAAAATTCAAAGAGATAATGAATGCAAATTTTCAGATAGTTTTGAGGATAAAATTCAATATAAGCTGAAAACATAAGTTGACATCTGATGTCACCAGACATCAATACTTCATTCCGTCATTGAGGAAAATATTGACCTCCGCTTAATCTCAGTCCATATTCACCTATCAGATTAATAAATTTAAATCTCAACAGAAATCAATAGTTCCTATTAATGATGCATTAGTGTCAGCAATGGATAATAAGCAAGTGAGTCCATAAAGGAGTGATTAATCATGGCAATGTGCATGAGCAAGGTACCCCCAACCCAGCTTGGTAAGAAGAGAGTAATTCTCTGCTGTGTACTGGGACAGGTCCTGAGCCCTGAGCTTCAGCTCCCCCAAGTTTGCTGACTTCTTCTTGCATCCAGAGTCAGAAATGGAATTCCTCATCTGCCTGACTGTGGTAATCCTGGGCTCCTTACTCTGTTCTTGGATTTTATGGTCAACCACAAATTAATCCAGCAGTCTGAGAATGCAAATAAAGGAATCTTTGTACTTTTTCAATTTCTGAGCTTTTCAGTCCAGCTGATACTGGAAACACACTGAAAAGAGGGGAACAAAGATTTCTTCCTCTGGTCTGAGCCCCAGTGTCACCTGAGGGCAGGTGACTACCAGCTGAACTGTTAACAGAATTGGCTTCACAAGCCCCTTTGTACTATCGTTAGACTCCCTGCTTCCTCTTTAAACTACAAACCAGTGCTTTTTTGAGCTCTGAAACAGAGGGCTCCTGAGAGTTTCGAGACCTGTGTTAGAGGGAAGCGAAGCTTAGGTTTCACAGAGTTAACAATTTGAATAGAAAGGACACTACAAGCATCATGTATAGGGTAGCAGTAATAGTGCCTTTTAGTTATTTAGAACCATGTACACGTAGAAATGAAACATTACTAATATGTCAGCATACAGATCATCATTAGAACATACCAGGCTGACTTCTAGGCATCCTAGGGGAGAACTACTTCATTATCCATATGGCAATACATAGCAATATGAGGATGTCCCCACGTGGCTCTTTCCATACACTAATCTCAGATTCATATATCCTCCCTAGCAGGTGTTTAGCGATTTTCAGTAGATGGAAAATAATGTTTGCCCATTGGATGGTGATGGTTTCAGGCTGCAAATCATTTCTGCTTTGAACCATTTGATGCTTTTCACTCTCATATGACTTCATCAACAGAATTTCAAGAAAAGAGATCCAGAGTTATGAGTAAACAGCTAGTTTTGTTTCATATTTATCTGTGGCAAAAATAACATGCATTTTAAAGACCTTTCAGCTCTAATTTTAACTGGATAAACCCATAATTTTGTGTTCATTTTCAATAGCATGTATGATAGCTTACTAACAAAAATGTCAGAATCAATATAAAAAGTACTATTACAAAGTTATGACACGTGCAACATACTGTTGAATAACTCTTTTACAGGTCTTGGTATGACAACAAGATAAAGCGACTTTTATTACATTAACTTCAATTAATCAAATGGATTATGTTGCATAAGAGGAATGATGAATACAAACATTCCATAATTACTTATTCTTTTTCCTCAATTTCTGATTCTCTTTTAACTTTTCAGCTATAAAATATGAATTAGGAATAGCAGGAGCTCTAAAAAGTCATACAAAAGTGACCCATGCTCTTTAGAATCATAGAATCATTCAGGTTGGAAACGACCCTTGGGATTATCGAGTCCAACCATCAACCCCACTCTACAGTGTTCTCCCCTACATCATATCTCCCAACACCACATCTAAACAACTCTTAAACACATTCAGGGATGGTGACTCCACCATCTCCCTGGGCAGCCGATTCCAGTGTCTGACCACTCTTTCTGTGAAGAATCTTTTCCTAATGTCCAGTCTAAACCTACCCTGCTGCAGCTTGAAGCCATTCCCTTTTATCGCTAATTACCTGTGAGAAGAGACCAGCATCAACCTCTCTACAATGTCCTTTCAAGTAGCTGTAGAGAGCAATGAGGTCTCCCCTCAGCCTCCTCTTCCTCAAACTAAATGGTCCCAGCTCCCTCAATTGCTCTTCATAAGATTTATTCTCCAGGCCCTTCATCAGCTTCGTTGCCCTCCTCCACACTCAGTCTAGCACCTCGATATCCCTCTTGTATTGAGATGCCCAAAACTGGACACAATACTCAAGGTGTGGCCTCAGCAGTGCCGAGTACAGGGGGACAATCAACTCCCTACTTCTGCTGGTCACACTATTTCTAATACAAACCAGGATGCCATTGGCTTTCTTGGCCACCCGGGCACACTGCTGGCTCATATTCAGACGCTTGTCAATTAGAACCCCTGGGTCCTTTTCTGCCACACTTCCCCAGGCCTGTAGCACTGCATGGGGTTGTTGAGGCCCAAGTGCAGGACCTGGCACTTGGCCTTGTTGAGGCTCATACCGTTAGCGTTGGCCCATCAATCCAATCTATCCAAGTCTCTCTGTAGAGCCTCCATATCCTCATGCAGATCAACACTCCTGCTTAACTTGGTGTCATCTGTGAACTTACTGATGATACACTCTATGTCCTTATCAAGATCATCAATAAAGATGTTAAACAGAAATGGTCCCAACACTGAGCCCCGAGGGACACCATTTGTGACCGGCCACTAGCTGGATTTAACTTCATTGACCACCTCTCTTTGGGACGGTCCACCGATCGTGTGCTCCTCCAGGCCATGAGCAGCCAGTTTTTCCAAGAGAACTGTATGCAGAACAGTTTCAAATGCTTTTCAAAAGTCTAGGTAGACAATACCAATACCTTCTGAGACGGACGATAGCTTGAGTCAGTCCCTCTGGCCAAAGACTCATCAAGAAGCGCTTTCAGCTTTTCAGCAGAGTCCTTACTCTTTGAATGCAAGAAGCCCAAGGCTTTCAAGAAAATGGGATCAAGCTCCAAGTTCACTGTAGCAGCCATAGTGGTGCCTTTAGAGAAGAAAAGAAAAACAAAAAAGAAAAACAATGACAAATTTATTCACCTGGAGCGTAACTCAAACAGTATGTGGCTAACTATCCCACAGAAGAGCTTTTATTTTTTTTTTGTAAAATTAAATTATATTAAATCACAGCAAGGACAATATGTGAATTAATTATCATCATTAGAAGATGACCAATTGTGAACTTCCGAATTTGGCTTTACAGCTGAAATGATGTGAAATGAATTCTTTGGCATATTTGATGTTCAGAAATTAAACTCATCATACTTGCATAAATGGAACAAATATTCCATATTCTTGTTACTCTGTACATACGGAATATTGAAAAGTATGCAAAGTAAGTGTAAACTTCAAGCAAAGCAATTACTGCTCTTCTTAACATTATTTGCACATACAGTGATTTCATTCTCATTGTGTATTTAAGAATAAGAAAGAAAAATCCCTACTTGTAGAAAAATGAACTTTTGAAACTTTAAAAAGCACAGCTCATTGTAATATATAAAATGAGATATAAACCAGCTAGTATAAAATTTAATATATATTAAAAATCTGGAAAAAATACATTGTCCATTCTCAAATTTAGCTGAAACAGCGAGAAAAACTATAACGCAGATTGTGATTTATCCGTCTCCTTGTGACAGCCTAGGTTTTTATGTGAAGGAGTGACTATCCAGAGCTCTAAGATGCCATAGTAACAATGTAAATGGAATAAAGCAAGGAAAAGGGTAGAACGAATTTGAAAAAATATGTTTGCTTCACAGCAAGATACTTCTGCGCTCTGGAGCCTTCTCTGTTAATTTCTTTAACAAAAACTCTAAGGAATTGCATTTACAACAGAAATTGTCCCTACAAAGATAGATATCTCTCTAACTCAATCAGTAATTAAAATTTTATAATTTAAGAAATAACATGGGAAGGGAAGGTTCCCGCTCTTTTCCAAAATGGATGAGAAGTGGTATTGTTAATAATCCCTTCAAATCTCATTTGAAACACATCAGGACGTGGTTGGGGTTTTTTTAATACAGTAATCTAGAAGACATTCTTGAAAAGGCTTTCATCAGTTCTGCTCAAAAGCACTGCCTGGACAGCTTTTTCAGCTGGAGCTTCCAAGGTTTTGTCTGATGAATTCCTTTTGATATTCAAGGCAGCGAACTTTTACCTCTCTGGCCAAAACACCAGCAGTGGCAGCCTGCTCCCTCAACACCTGCCTAGAAGTCTCCAGGAACCTTTATCTCGTGCTGAGCTTTCACGAGACACCAGAGAATTGCTCGACTAAAATCATCAAGGAGTTCGACATCCAGTAGACTTCACAGGGCTTTTATCAATGGACCCAGCAGAGAGTTAAGAATCCTCTTCAAGAGCCTCTTCTCTCTTCCTTAATCTTTACTACTTGTCAAATCATTTTCTGGTGGCCATAGAACTTCTGCTAGTAAGTACTACACACCAGTTACGCTTTTTCACTGATCAAGCAGAGACTGCGGTGCAAGCCCCATCCTGACAATTCAGTCTCTCTCTGATGTTTATAAAAAGTGAATTCAAGGCACGTGGAAATCACATACCCTCTTTTTTTATGCATCTACCTCTGATAAATTTTCAGGCTGTTCCTGAGTTCTGTGGATAGGTTATCTCTTCAATTTCTTTGTTCTGTGAATATGCCTTCCAAGTTTCAGCACCATATAGTCTTAAATTATGACTCTGCTAAACCCTCTGTTGAATGAAAACAGCAGAATTAAAACACTAATTTCAGAAATTTCGAATAGTTCCCTGTTAAAAAAATCCTTTAAGTTCTTTTCTGAGGCTTCTTCTAGAAATATATACTCGTGAACATAAGGAAGAGGTAGCCTCAACAGTCATTAGCTGCCAATTCAGGATGCCTGGAGTACTTAGAGAACAAGTGTAAGAATACTAATTCTGTTTTCATCTTTCTGAAGGTAACACTTCCCAGATTTATTTCTAGTTCTAGCTTTTAAAAGACATCTATTGTAAAGAAACTGTTAAAATCCAAATTTCAAAAGGGTTCTCTGTATTTATTCTTTTATTTGCATATGAAATTACAGCAATTCTTCCTCTGTTCTCAAGGGTAAATTATAATGTCATAGGCTACTACAGTTATAACTAACATATCACAAGAAATTTCTCATGAGAAGGGAGGGCATTGGGCTTATTAAACAGTTCAAGTATGATCAGTTTAGGCATATAGTTTCAAAACAAAAAAATCTATTTGTAAGTTAAAGAAGGTAAGGATATTTAATGGAAAAATGAACAAAATAGCTGTCTTAAAAATAGCATTATCTAAAAAAAGTAAATTGATAAATATGCTCTCCTTACTGGATCACAGTAACACAACTGTCAAACAGGCTAATACCACTAACCGACCTGGTCCAAAAGGCAAATTATTGCTTTTGGTAGCGGCCTTTTCAGATTAGAACAGTGGTTTGATACTTATAAACCTAAGATCCAATTACTTTCATTCATGTTTTCCTTCGTAAACTGCTCCTCTGGTGGCGAAGTCAGCATATAGCAACTTGACAGCCATGGAGCAAGAATAGTACAGTGTTTTAACGCTGATGCCATAGACTATTCTGTGTGAGGGCACTCTTTGACTCCCCTGTTGAAGTGCAATCTTTGTACAGAAAGTAATGCAAACGTTGTTTAGGGAAAAAAAATAGGGAAAAAAGCAAGCATGACACTGCCTTTGTGTAGCAGTTTGATAATGCAGCTGTGAAATTAGAGGGCTGTGTTATAATCCTTGAACCCAGAGCAGAACTGGTTTTGCACAAAGCAGTAACTGAAGGGGACAGGCAAGCAACTCGTGGAGCAGGAACAGGAACTCGAGCGCACCCTTTTTGCAGCTGGGGATTAACACTAGTCCTAAAAGCACCTTTCTTAACTTAGGTCTCTGTTTGACACGCCTTCACTATTGTATAAGAACTATTTAATGATGGACAGACAATCCAAATACCAGGTAACAAAACTCTCTGAAGTGCCTGAGATAATATTAAAAATCCTACAAGGTACAAGCATGGAATAACCTCCCAATAAGGGCTACTTTAAGTGGTTTAAATCCCTGTGGGGGTAAAAGAAAGGTTAATTTCTGGGTTGTTATTCTTAAAACATCTAAGAATTTTTTAAGTCTCTCATTTCTTGAGTGTACTACTGTCTTTTGCCAAATACATACAAGCCTAATTCATGGAATCTTCAGAGTTGGAAGGGACCTCTAGAGATCATCTAGTCCAACTCCCCTGCCAAAGCAGGATTGCCTACAGCACATTACTCAGGACTGCATCCAGGCGGGTCTTGAAAATCTCCAGAGACGGAGACTCCACAACCTCCCTGGGCAGCCTCTTCCAGTGCCCTGCCACCCTCACTGTAAAGAATTTTTTCCGTGTATTTGAACAGAACTTCCTATGTTGCAACTTGTGCCCATTGCCCCTCGTCCTGTCACTGGAAACCACTGAGATGAGCCTGTCTCCATCCTCCTTCAACTCACCCTTTACATACTTGTGAACATTAATAAGGTCTCCCCTCAGCCTTCTCTTCTCCAGGCTAAAGAGTCCCAGCTCCCTCACCCTTCCCTTGTAAGGGCGGTGCTCCAATCCCTGAATCATCTTTGTTGCCCTTCGCTGGACTCGCTCCAGCAGTTCCCTGTCCCTCTTGAGCTGGGAAGCCCAAGAACTGGACACAGTATTCCAGTTGCGGTCTATTGAGCACTACATATAATCTGCAGTCTTGCAATTTAATTAACTTATTAGATTTCCAAGGTGTAAGAGCGTCTTTCTTTTCATTTATTTGCCAGCTATTATTTTGCATGTCTAGACATGTATTACCTTGTTCATCATAACTTTCAGTTAAATGGATCTTCTTACAGTACATTTTCAGATATGGTCATATTTTCATCTGTCTGTTTCTGAACTACATCTATTATTTTCTGAGATAGGTGTACAATTGAAGAGATTTTTTTTAAGAAAGTGCACATCTTCAATTTATATTGCAATGCTATTATCAAACTCTTTTTTTATAAACTCAGCAATACTTTTACTTTTCACTGACACTGATGATTAAAAGGACTTTCACTCACATATATTTCTCATCTTTAGCAGTCAATTTAAAACCCAGTAATATTAATCAACAGCACAAAATTCCTTACAATGCACTGCACTGTGTTCATCAATAATTAATTTCACTTACTACCATAATATCAATTCACCTTCCCCCCCCTCCCCCTTTAGATTCTTATGTTCCTCAGGATTTTCTCTTTTCCTGACTAATCTAGTAACTGTGACAGTGGCCAATTTTGCTTATTTACCAATAATGCCTTTTCCAGCTCACTTTCAGATTTAATTAAAGTCTTAATAAAGTAGAGCAAGGAAAATCTTAAAAGCAGGGAGAAAAAATTAACTCCTATTTTCAGTTTTTGTTTTAGTATCTTAATCAGGACTTGATTCACGACATAATTTCTCAGTTATCTCCCATGAGGGATATTTCAGAACTCACACACTTTAGTAGTCTGGACAACTGTATTAATCATAACAACTGTATTAATCAGTTCTCATTTATTTGATATCTTTTACAAAGAATTTTAGAAGACTGGAGTAAAATCTTCTGCTGTGGAGCTACTAATACTGGTATCCCTCATTTTACATTCCGTTCTATGGCATATTTTATACTGTACTTTTAAATTAGTATTTCAGTCAATATCACAGTAACCTGTTTAGCTGTAATTTCTAAGATTACACTATTGCCCTACATTTGCTGTTTTCTTCTCCTCACGAACAGCAAATTATTTAAGAATGACAGAATCATTCAGTTTGGAAGGGACCCCAAGTGGACAACCTGTGCAACCTTCTGCTCAAAGCAAAGTCAACACTGAATACAGACCAGCTTGCCCAGGGCTTGCCCAGCTGCATCTTGAAAACCTCCAAAGACAGGAATGTGGTGAACCTTCTGGGCAACCTGTCCCAATGCTTAACTGTCCTCATTTCCTTACTTCAAACTGGAACCTCCCCTGTTCCAACTTTTGCTGTCTCTCGTTCCTCTGCAACACATCTGAGTAGAAAGATTGGCTCTATCTTCTTAATAATCTCCACTTAGGTACATAAAGGCTTCCATTAGGTCCCCCTAAGCCCACAGTAGATGACATCCAACACTCTCCCTTCATCTTCAGATCTAGTTATGTTGTCAGAGAGGACAAGCCAGTTGGTCAGCTATGATTTAGCATTGGTAGAGCCCAAGCTGTCTATCTTCAGTCACCACCTTCTCACACCTACAAATGGCTTGCTCCATCATTTTTCCACAGGTGGAAGCACTAAGACTGTAGTTCCCTGGATTGCCCTTCTTGCCCTTTTGAAGATGAACGTAGGATTTGTTTTTCTTCGTTCTTTGGGGATTTCCCCCAACCTCATGGCCTTTCAAAGGTGACAGAGAGTAGCTTCGGGAAGACACTGTCTGCTCTCAGCACCTTTGAATGCAGTCCAGTTTACCTGGACTTGTCAGGTAAACAATCCCTGCTACAATCCTCTTCCACAACCTGTAGTTCCTCCTCTCCTTGAACCCTGCCTTGTGCCAAAAGGCCTGGGAGATCTTATTGGTGAAATCTGAGGCAAAGACAACATCGACTATCTCACACTTATCCGAGTTTGTTGTCACTAGAACACTTGTCCAATTCAGCAGCAGCACCATACTTTCCTTGTAAATCTTCTTAGTTTCAAATCTAGCTTAGTTTTGGATTTCCTAACACCATCCCCACGTGCCTGGGCAATATTTCGACATTCCTCCTTCCTAGCCTGTGTCTCCACTTTCAACTCCTGTACGTGTCCTTTTTGCATTAGAGCCGTGTCATGAGTTCCCTGCTTAATCAAGGCCCTTTCCTGTTACATCTGCCTTTCCTTTCTAACAAATGCTTTTGTTCTCATGAATAGTTGTGTTACCACAAAAATCAGTTTTACAAAAAACATTTATTGAAGTAGATGAGATAATCATACCTATGCAACCGAGATTTGCCAATCTCTACTACCACCAAGCTTCAATACTCTGCAAAAATGGAGTTGAAGAAGCTGTTTAAACAGATGCCACTGCTCATTGGTTTGTCACTGGTAAACTGATTATATCGCCGTTATTGTTTTCACCTCTCCGTAATTCAAGGCCTGCCAAAATTTATCAGGTTTGCAAATTCTCTAGATATCATCCTCCTAGGGATTTCTCGGTGGAAGAGCCAAATTTTAGTTAAAACTAAATTTCTGAATGGGTTGCACCAAAGCCATGACCCAATCCTTTGCAACACGCTTGCTGCAAATTCCTCCCTGACATTTCCTTTTAAGAATGAAGAAAGGGCCTCTCATCTGAAAGCCATTCTTTAAAGACAGAATACCTAAGAGAATAAGATGCCACCACCTTTTAACCAAAAAATATCCGGCGCTGCGGTTGAAACTTATGCGCCTTGCGTTGCGCACACATCACCTCCGCTCGGCTTGTTTCTCCCTAATTGCGGCCAGTCCCTATCGCGACAGAGGAGCTGAACCTCCCCGGTTCACCGCGGCGCAGCCAAACGCCGGGGCCCAGCGCCTCCCACACGCCTCGGGGCCACGAGTGGAAACTCACGGACACGCTGCCCAGGGGGAGAGCCCGGGGAGGCTGCGGGGACCCTCCCGCACCCGTCACCGCCTTGGCCCGGTTTCCTCAAGACCGCGGCACCGGGCGCGCCCGTGTGCCAGGAGGGACCGTTCCTCCAGACGGGGCGCCGGCACCCACAGGGACAGCGCGGCCGCCGCCTCCCTGCCTCGCCTGGGCCCTCCCCGCTCCACAGGGTGAGACCGGGGGGCAACGTCCGCCAAGCGTGCGTGCGGGCTCCCCTCTTCCTCCTCCTCCCAAGCCCCCTCACGTCACGCGGCGCCCTCACCGGGGAGGAGGTGAGTACGGTGGACCAGCCGCCGNCCCCCGGGCGGAGGGTGCCCGTGCCCGAGAGCAGCCCCGGGGAGCCCCGGTTGTCTGCTTCCTGCCCGCCCGGGGTGAGAGCGGCGGCCTCTGTCCCCGTTAGTGCTCCGTGTGGGGAGGCGGGGCTGGCTGGAACCTCCCTGTGAGGTGTCTGTGGGTGAAGAGCGGTGGTAGCTGATGGCGGGAAACACGCTTGTAGCCTGCCTGGGGTTCGTCTGGCACTTGGCGGCTTACGGCGCAGCTTTTTGATGAA
>VXBO01014315.1:223539-300971 GCA_013400135.1 Rhinoptilus africanus
TCCCGGCTGAGGGGGCAGCCCCGGGGCTCCCCCCGGGCGGAGGGTGCCCGTGCCCGAGAGCAGCCCCGGGGAGCCCCGGTTGTCTGCTTCCTGCCCGCCCGGGGTGAGAGCGGCGGCCTCTGTCCCCGTTAGTGCTCCGTGTGGGGAGGCGGGGCTGGCTGGAACCTCCCTGTGAGGTGTCTGTGGGTGAAGAGCGGTGGTAGCTGATGGCGGGAAACACGCTTGTAGCCTGCCTGGGGTTCCTCTGGCACTTGGCGACTTACGGCGAAGCTTTTTGAGGAAAAAAAAACCCCCAAAACGTAAAGAAAAGGCTTCAGTGTTGACTACCATATCCGAATTTTCTGGGCTGACAAACCGCTGAGAGAAGCTTGTAGCGGAGGTTTCATGTAGTAGGTTCCCCAAAGGCATTTTAACTCAGTGGTATTATTTTCTGCAATAACTGTGTTTTAATATGCTGTGTTTCGGAAGTCTGACTTCTGTTCTTTGCAGCCTGTGTCATACTTTCTTGAACCATAAGCAGCTTTTCTGTATTGATACACCTGCCTGAAATCCGGGTTTGAAGCTCTTCGTGCAAAGCTCGTGTGCTTCCCTTCGGATTCACTTGAAGAGGCAATGGTAGCCCTGCACTCAGACAGTAAATTGGTCATCTGGATAGAACTGTAACTCCAGCCTCCAAAGTTACCTGCCTTAAAGCACAAATATTACTTTGTGCTAAGGTAAATATTTGGTGAAGGAAAAGGATGTTTTTAGATGACTTACTGTGTTGAATAATTTTTAGATGTTAATGTGTATATTTAACAAAAGTTCTGTTTTACCATGTAACAATCAACAAATGAATCTGGTGTTTTTCAGGAGCTAAAAGGAAGAGGGTATTTATATGCTTACTTATTTTTAATTTTTTAATTTTTCATTTTCCTGGGAAATTTTTTTTTAGAAACAACAATTTTCTTTATTATACTGTTAACACAGTAGCTCAGTGAAACCAATTTAACTGTTGTTTAGTGCATGTTGAAAGGTAATACAAAATGGTAACAAACAATGCCATTAGTGAAAATTATACTTGCTTAATGTTTATTATTTTTAAATAGCCAAGGTGATTTTTATACCAGAGGTAGACAGCGTTATTTATCTCGTCTTTGAATTGCAAAGCCTGTGATGTTCATCACTTCTCCCTTTCCCTCTTTCAACAGTGGCTACTGTAAAATAATGCCAGTATAGAATAAAAAACATCTCTTCCCACAGAATTTACAATCTCATTAGGGAGAGAAAAGTGCTGGGAAAAATACAATGAGTAAATAATGTATTGTAGGTTTTGCTAGTTCTGTGTTCCGTGTTTTGTTTTATTGTATATGTCTGTGGCTGCTTTTGTTTTACTAAGCTGCCAAGGGATTAATAAATTTATTGTGTTTAATGGCAGAGTAGTAGTTACATGAAAATACTTAGGTGAGAACGGGCAGCCAGGTAGGCTATTAAGCCTTTCAAAGGAGAGGCTGTGCATAAATCCACAAGGAATTTGGCTGGAAGCTCCCTGTGAGGTGTCTGTGGGTGAAGAGTGGTGGTAGCTGATGGCGGGAAACACGCTTGTAGCCTGCCTGGTGTTCATCTGGCAGATGAACTGTGTAGAGCCACAGATGTACTGTCTAGAGCCAAAAATAGTGCAGAAAGCCAGCTATCTTAGAAACAAAAATTATGGGATACAAGACTATAAATGTCTGCTTAGAGACGAGATGTTAGGAGGAATTCTCTGAAGTAAAAGGTGGGAGAGGGATGGGATGTGGTAGTGCAAGAGCATACAGTTCAGTTGGAGTGACTATGCAAGAAGGCCTTTTCTTCTCACAGGAAACACAGGTAAAAAGTCACTTATAAACAGAACTCCTGGACAGAGTTATTTTGGTTTCTCTTCTGTGAGAGACTGCAGAATAAAAGTAGCCTGACTGTAGTTTTACATGGTGTTCATAGACCGGACTTAAAAAAAGCCCACAACCAAGCAACCAAAACCCTTAAGGAAGATGTCTGATTTCAAGGGTTGCTGTAGGACAGAGTTCCTGGATGATGTTGAGCTAAAAATTCTCTTTGTGCTTCAGCTTTTTCACATGTATAATGGGAATATGTGAAACTTCCACCTTGCAAGGCTTTTGGGAGGAAAGTCTGTGAGACGTTCAGTTACTGTAGTGATGAGGGGACACTGAAGTTTTTACAGTAACTAGCAATATAGATAAATCCAGACTGAATGCTTTGCGATTCTATTGAAGTAAATATGCAACGAATTGCAGAAGCCCATTTTGTTAAAAATACTTTTAAAAGTTTTGTTGGGAATTAAAGTATTAGAGTGATTCTGTTGTTGAAAAGCTCAACGCAAAAAGCAGAGTGGGTTTTTCTATTGCTAGCTCGCTTTCCCTTGTAGTCTGAAAAAGTCTGCCTTCCTGGTCTGAAAAGTACATAACTTTAAACATCCACATAGTTAATGTTTCCTGTAGTTTTCCAGTTTGCTTAAAAATTGCTAACCTCTGTCTAAACAACTGGAATAGCAAAATTTAAATTAATGCAAAAAGTAAGAGAAAAATAGTTATCAACAACATGTCATATCAATAATTTTTGGTATGTGGGTGCAGTAAGGAAGAAGATTCAGTGCTTCCAGTTGTGAAGAAATATTACGGTGATCTAGTCACAGATGAGATAAGAGATCTGTGGCATGTGCAGAGAGTTGAATTGGCAGTGTGAACTAGGGCAAACTTCAACACTTGGGCTTTCTGACAGTGGTAGTGAACGCAGTTCTTGTGGTTTAGCCGTGTATATGGCAAAGCTTGTGTCCAGGACAAAAGTCTTGCTTCTTGTATGAGCTAATGTGCATTTTATTGATCTCTAAAATCTCTGTTATAATATTTTAATAATGCTGCTCTCGTCTTAGTAATTCTAGAAACAAATGTTGACTGGAGAAAGAGGAAAATCTTTTGTTTGAACGGTTACCCTGTAATTCAAGATGTGGGCCCTTTGAATGTAGCAGGTGGCTTTATGTTGGTCACTATCTGTCCGAGGCTGAAAAAGGAGATTTCCTAGATAAACTTTTTGAGGTAGTTGATGAATGATCTTTTTGTGGCGAAGAGGTTTTTGATGTCTTAAGAGCAAGTAAAACCTGCTGGATTGGTCTAAATCTTCTAACTTCAAATAGGAATAAAAAAATTCTTATGTTACCGTGGTAGGCATTATTTGGCAATTGCACAGTCTGTATGAGTTCATAAGTCACTCTTTCCGTGTAAGTGCTTTATGAAAAACAAAGATGGAGAACTTTTAGCAGTGCTTTCTGAAGTTGGTAGAGAGACACCTCTGCGTCTAGAAGTCAGAAAATGGGAGAAGGGGATTTACAAAAGATTTTCTCAGCAATTGACCTCAAGCCATTTTTCTTCTTCTTCGTGTAGTGGAAAGTTCTAAATAGGTTAAAATTTCTTCTGCATTTACCCCATGCATTGTGAGCTCTATAGTTGCAGAGAAACTGAATCTCTAATAGAGACTTTATTCAGAATATCATTTGACTGTTCAACTTGCGTATCTATGAACAAAATACACTTAATTGCTATATTTTGGCCTTCTGAAGTCTCTTATGTGGAATACAAATAGATTAAAAAAGCAAAAACGCCTTCAACTTTTGACCGTTTTAAAGGAGGATGGAAAAAAAAAAAGGTCCTTTGCTCCCTGATGATCTTGTATATTAAGAATTAACTCAGGAACAACTTATAGCTGATCTAGATGCAAAAAGTAACTTCGAAGTATAAACCAAAACAGTGGCCTTCATTCCTTTAGAATTCTGAAAAATGTTGTCTTCTACTGATCAGCTCTTAAGGGTGTTCACTTGGTAGCTGTTTTAACATGAGCGCTCTTAATTGCCTAACTGTTGGTCACCAACAGAAATATCAGCTAATAAGCTTATGTGTTCTTGTTTGAGAATAGTACCTTCATGTTAATAATTTGTATTTTCAGTTGGGTGAAATAAAGTGAAGAATTAAGTATGAGTGTTCGAAGGACATGGAGGAGCAAACCTGGGCGAATTGACAAGCGAATCTTAATGAAATCAGTAGTTAAGAGTCTTAAAAATACTTAGTTTGATGTTTGAGCATGAATTATCATAAATTTAAAGATACATAATTTAACGTGTTTGTTTGGTCCTCCTTGTAATTTAGATGCAAGTTCTTTGGCACCTGTAAAGGAGGCGTGTCCCTGGACCACCACACTAGGCATAGCAAAGGAGGAGAGAAAGAGCTGGAGGATGCAAAGAGGAGCTTCAAGTGCAACATCTCTTTTGTTTTCCTGCTGAGTGAAGCTCCTCTTTTCATCCCTTGAAGGTTAGCTGCAGACACAGAAAAGTATTGTTGTACTAAATGGACCCTAATTAAGAATCGAATTTGTTCCACTCCATACAGAAAGTTTAATAACTCAGATCTAAATTGACCATATCAGTAGCAGAACAGGGAATATGGTTCTGGGAAACCAATTTCAGTGTTGTAGAACTGCAAATTTGAGAAGAGAAAGGAACTTCAGTAGAAAAAGTAGTAGTAGTATAGTACATGAGAAGAATTAAGGACTATATTTGAAAACAATGGAACAGTATATTGTAAAGACATCTTCAGGTCAGGTACCATGAGGGGGCCTTCAGTCAAGATTGATCTGATTGCCTGGATGAACCAAAATGAGTAACTGTCATATAAATGATGAAATGACAGATTTGTTTGTCAGGGTCTGGAAATCATTAGGGTATGTCAAGTACCTCGTCTCAGATTTAAAACCCAATTTTGTGAAATGTGCAATGTTCTTAACTCTCTGTGAAAATCAAAGAAATGAGACATTTGTATTTTTGTGATGAGAACTGGAGTTACCTCCTCCTCTGGAGTTAGTTCTGCTAAGTGTAAGGTATTGGTTGCTTGCAGTTTTTTCAGAAATTAGCAATTTACAGTTTGTTTTTGTTTGGGTTAGAACTCCTAACTGGAATTGTTGCTGTATTGATACTGTCACTGTTTATGTGATTCCTTAAAAAGGAAATTCTCATAATATTGACTGTAATTTTCAGCTGTGGATTTTCCCTTACTCCTCCCTTGTAGGGAGGGTCTACTTAGCCGAAACAGCTACCTTAGCTTAACCTTTCTCCTTCCCCCTCACCTTAATGTGAGAATTCTCCTCTAAAATTTTTTATGAGTACTTTTTTTTTAAACAAATCTCAGTAGCTAATGAATGTTTTGTAAATGAGTGGTACTTAAAATTTTTTGCTTTTTGGGATAAATGCAAGTTCAGCATGTGTGCAAAACCTAGCTAAAGGAGAATCTAGGTATTGGAAAACTTATTAAAAATAACTGCCTATCCAAACAGAAGAAAATGTAGAAATAGGTTTTTTTATATATCAGGAAATTCAACAGCGGATATTGCAACTTCACTGGGAGCCCTGAGATTCTTGTCAATGGGAAATGAAAGCTCTGTTTTTATTTCGGAATGAATACACCTGTCTCTTTTTGAGCAGCTAAGCTTCAAATTATACTGAGCATTTGAGCATTATGTTTACCTCTGTAGACCTGTTCACTGGTTTTTTGCACTTCATGGAGGTAAAGCATACAATTCTGTGGAGAGTTACTGGAGAAGTTGTTTTGTCCTTTGGGGCTTACGAGTAGGTAATTAGAGGCAGGCAGTGGAAGACTGCTAGCCGCGGAGTACGGTAACTTGTGTTGTACCAGACAGTCTTGAGAACCCCTCTCAAAGGCTGCCTAAGTTTATTTTAAGCACTACCAAGCTTGTGTCAGGTGGCTTCACTTGAGGAAGGAGAATACAAGAAAGAACCAAATCGGCGTTTGAACTGACTCTAAGGAGAAGGTCTAACAAGTCACAGGACTAGAGGATACCATGCTGATTCAGTGTGTGATACCAAGACTAGTTGGCATTATCTAGGTCTGAGCCACTGTCAAAACAAGTGATTTCCTGGTCTCCCTGTCAACTCCACTTGCATATTACATGTCCTTTACATGGACACTTTTGCGGCTACGTGCTGAACGACATTAATTTACTGCCCTGGCTGAGGGGGAAGAAAAGTCTTGGCCCTTCCTTCTTCCTTTCCCTGGAATAAATTGTTCTCAATTCTGCAAACTCTTCTGGTTTTACAGCATGACTACAGTGCTGCTGTGTACGTAGATCATGAATGTCTCTGTTTCTGTGTTCTTTCTGTCTTTGTTCATTTAGGTTCAGAAGAATAACTCAGTCTCTCTGCCATAGTTCATGTTGCAGCTGAGTAGTGGTAAATTACTCTATGTTATAAAAAATTAACTTCTGAAGAAGTTAGTAACCACTCTCAAGCTGTTTGGCCCAGCTGTCTCCCAGAGGTTCTCTTTTAAAGATATTTAGAAGAACAGACCTTCCCTGAGTGTACCTTTGTTTCAGTGCAAAATCCAGAGCCTTACTTAAAATGGTTGAGAGAAGTGACTTTAAGTTAAGATACCGTGGACTAAATGAAGTGGATTGCATGCATATTCCCATTTTCTGACCCTGTCGAGAATGGAGTTGGGTAGCTCTGGACAACATCTGCTTATCCTGCTTTAGCAAGATCCTAGTATTGGTTTATCTGGTTGGTGTGACTTCTGTATGTAATAGTTGTATACCTGAGGATAAGAGTAGTTGGATTTGTCCAGACGAATTTCAAGTCAGATTTCAAACTTCAAGGAGACGGATGGATTAATAGGATAGCATCAGCTGTGGCATTTACTGGGTTGAATACAGAGCAGACCAGTAATCAACAAGTCATTATTTCCAATCAGTTACTGTCTCTGTGACTGACTGATGGCTGCTATCTATTACTCATGGCTACTGGGTAGAAGTAATTTTGTTCAACAGATTGGAGGAGAATTCGCATTGGCGGAGTTCACCCTTTTGTCTACCAGTTTTCATAGCAGGACATTTTTGTAATTTTAATCAGTAGCCTGATGAAGTAGTACCTCTATTTGGGCATCTTTCAAGTATTTCTTTTTTTATTTTTAGTCTATTTTTAGTGCTTCAGAGCTGCTACTTTGGATGAAAATGGGCAAAGGCCAGTGTACCTATTGAGAGTACCTGTGTGGTGAAAAGGTTAATGTTTTACTTGTGCAGTCCTGAGTGATGGATTTGGAATAATTTGTAAGAACAGGTGATGAACAGATGGAAACTACAGAATAATATACTTTGTAAATAGAAACCTCTTCATAATTTACCAAAATATTTAGCAGTTCTATACAGCGTGATAATGACAAAAGAAGCTGATTATGTCCAGGTCAACCAGAAAATAAAAAATTCAGTGGTGAAGTGACTTGTAAGGTGAATGTGTATGTCTGAGTGGCCAGAGTGGCCAGGAAAAGATACTCTGTGGGTTCCCATGGGAAATAAAACCAACCCAAATGCGTATGAGGTACTACTTAACATTGAGAGAAGTAGTATAGTCAAGGATATGAGTTTAGCTGCTGGTAACCGTGGATTTAGCAGGTAAGACTAACTCTTCTTGACTAATCTCCTCAACAGTGCTCTCACTATGGAATTTCTTCCACAGAGCTGTACTTACCATGTTGAATTTGTCTCAACTTACATGCTGTCAGGATTTATACAAATAAAATAGCTTTTAGGAAAGCAGTTATTTCAATATGTATTGTACAGTTTTTTTGTGTGGCAGGTGTATTGATTGAAGAAAAGCAGCAGTACTATGATGCTGAGCCACAGTTGTTCTGAGACAAAGTCATGTAATGTAATGGTTTAAAAATACTTCACTATAACAATCATTATGATCTTTACTTAATGTCAGGTGGACTTGATTTTGTTCTTCCACTGCCTTTTTTTGGACAGTCGATTTGTCCCAGTGATAGATGATATAAAATAGTAAATTTCATATACGCATTTATATAAAAAAATAATCCAATAATCTAGATACATCATACGAAAACCTTTTTTACTTTTTAAATAATTACATCATATTCCTGTAACTGTACAGAGACCTTATTAATCCAGACAGTTATTTGAAAGACTGGCGCTGTTCCAGTGTCACTTGTGCTTTATATGTATATGTACATAAAAAACCATACTGTCCTTTCTTAGCAACATTCAAATTTCTGTATTATAATAAAGTGTTCTTCTTTAATGATGTTTTAAGACTGCCATCTAGTGTCAAAAGCTTTTCAATACGAGATGTGATTTATAAGTTAATGGGCAATTTTATTGAGTGATGGAGCAGAAAAATTATTGCATCATTGTTTTATATTAAACTGGTATGAAACGGTTTAATAGGAAAAATGTAATTTTCAACCAGGTATAAGGAAAATGAATTTAAGTTTTTAACATAATGAGAAGACATTAATTTCAGCTGTGTAACCTTTAAAGTAGTTGTGTGAGGTGTTTATGTAGCATTCTTGAAATGAATGTTTTTTTCCTTTTTATGTGTCCTCTGGACCTTCAGTTAGTATCTTGCAAGGCTCTAAATGAATTTTTAATGCAGAAACCAATATTATTTCCCATGGCCTAAACACCCTATAAATATGCCTTCTAACAGTTATGGAAATACAAATGTGTGTGTTAGAAAACTGACTGCTGTAGATAAGTGCTCAGGAACTTATTTTTTCAATAATATAGGTTAGTGTTGTGGGAGGTTATTGATTAAAAAAAAAAAAGCCTTGCTGTAAAATGTTTATACACTAAAAAATTTAAAAGGAAATATTTTCTTTTGGTTTTGTATGTTTTGTTTAATGTCAAATCTAAAAAAAATTTTCCCAGGTCATTTCCTTATGAATGATTTCTATGTGAAGAGACAGTGTATATGTGAAACTTATTTTTTCTCAGGAAGGGCCTGCAGTCCACTTATTCAGGCAGGATGTCTTTAATAGTGTCTTAAGTTAAAATCAGTTCTAGCAGATAGTGGAAGGACCACTGTTTCAAACCCTCTTTTTTGTTCTAAATCCTGTATTCTTTTATGAATGCCATGTTCTGATTTCTATTTCAGGAACTTCACCTCAGGAGTAAGATGAAAGATAGTGTCGCTGAAGAACATTTATATTTGGATTTTTCTCATCAGTACAGAGAAAGTATCTTTCCTCTTCATACATCTATTTCACTGTTTTTGCTGTCCTACTGTGACTGCAAATTATTCAAAGTTTTCTTAGTGCCGACCGGTGAAGATGTAGATGATCAGTTTGTGACAAAAAACCTCCTTGGAGATCTTGAGGTCCATTTAATCTCCAGATGTCAGCTTCCAGTGGTTGTGCAGAGCTGCTGTTTACCTGCTGTTGTCGTGAAAGATGGCAAGTTCTGCCGAGCTGGACTTTCTGTTGTCTTAAGGCATATAATACAGAAAACATACGAGGCAGATCCATCTAAAAAGGATGTTTTGGAACTCTTAGGCTTTAAGAAGACCTGCTTAAAAGCCTGTGCTGAAGTGAGTGGATCTCTTAGATACATTAATCGGGGTTTCTATAAGCATTAAATACTCTGAAGTAGACTCTTAATATTGATGTAAACTAAGTTATTTTAGTAAGAAACTTAATTTGCTTAGAAAATGAAATTTCCTCAATGGAGAAGTATCTGTATTTTGGCATAAAGATGAAAAATAATTCTTTTTAAAGATAATGCTTTTTAGCAGAACAAAAAAAGGAGCATAAGATTCAAAAACTAGGTCAGATCTTTGTTTCTTGTCTAGCAGTGTAGTTTCAATGAGTTATAAAGTACAGGTCTTGCAGTATGAGGTAAACTAAGAAATACCTAATTTATTGTTAATTTTGATTTCAAGAGCCTGACATACTGTTAGCCTTTGTCATTGCCAAGGCACACTGCTGGCTTGTGTTTAGCTTATGCTTACCAAAATGTTCAGAGTCTTTTCAGCAGAGCTGCTACCTGGCCAGGTAGTCAGTCCCTAGCCTGGACCATTACAGGGGTTTAATCCATCCTAGGTGCAGGATGTTTTATTGAGTTTCATGTCGGCTCCTGTAAGCCCATCCTCTAGCCTGTGCAGGCCCCTGTGAATGGCAGCTCCTTCTTGGAGTTTGTTGACTACTGCTCTGCTCAACTCACTGTCATCCTTAGTGTGAGCGTGTTCCATCTGCCCCTCCAGGTCATTGGCAAAGATAGTTAAATAGGATAGGCCCCAGCATAGACCCCTAAAGCCCCCCCCAGCTGACCTTCAGGTAAAGTGTGAACCGTTAACCACTACTACCCTTTGAGTTGATATTTCAGCTCATCTATCACATAGCAGTTTACTCATCTGGCAGCTCATCCATCTAGACTTGCCTTCCTCACTCCTCTCAGGAGGTTGAACTCCACTATTTCATCATCACTACATCCATGGTTGCCATTGATTGCTGTATTGTGCCTCCAACCCAGTTCATCCCTGTTGGTGAGTAGCAGATCTGGGGAAGCATATCCCGGTGTTAGTCCATCTAGCGCTAGCATAAAGAAATTGTCCCCAGCATCCTCCAGAAACCTCTGGTTCTAATCTCTTCTTGGAACTGCTGGAAAACTCGATTCCATATATCAGATGGAAAAAAGTGACTAAACTGAGAAAATACAAGAGTTTAAAAGTTTTAAAACTTTTAAGGACAGATAATAAGAAAAACAGGACAAGGATAAGAACATGAAAAAAAAAAGTAATGTTTTTTCAGGTGCTGTTTGGTTAGACTAAAGTGTTTTTGATGTTGCCTGCTAAAATCTAACTAATAATATGATGCATTTCTGTAAGATAAAGGTGCTCAAAATCTGCTTGGTGTAATCTGGTTTTATTACCAGCACTTGGTAGAGATGACATACACAAATTGATTACAGCTTTGCATCTCATGAGTTACGCAGCCACCCTAATCTAATGCCAATAATAAGGAATAAAAATATGCAGTATAAAAATACTAGATAACGGTTCATTCTGTTATATATAAGATTTATCTTCATAATTCTCCTATTGCAAAAGTAATGCAGAATATCTGAGCTTCTAAGATTATCAAAGAATGTATTTAAAAGTTGTCATTTCTTTGCTTAAAGTGGACAAAAAGGTACCGTGGATTTTGTTTCTCTCTCTGTAGAGACATTAATTACATAAATTTGTCTGACAGGTTAGCCAGTGGACCAGACTTTGTGAGATCAGCATACCTCTGGCTGTTGAAGGATTTTTGACGGCGTCTCCTGAGCACTGTCAGACTATTCCTCCTGACATTTTAAAGCTTGAAAGGAAGCTTGGAGAACCTGTCCGAGTACATAATGATGACAAAATTCGAAGGCAAAAACTTCAACGACAGAAGGCAGGTGCCAAGGCTGCAGTGCCTGTACTTGGTAAAGAAGGAAGAGAAGAAGGAAAAACAGTGGAAATGCATGAACATCCACTCCCGAGTTTGGAACTGAGCATAGCTTTCTCCAAGCTGCTTGTCCAGGAAGTAGCAGATGCAGTCAGCAGGGAGGTCCCGCACATCAGGAGAACAAAAACCTCTGACCTTCCACTTTTGGACCACGTTTTTGCAGAAGGGCTTTATTTTACCTTGGCAGATATAGTGCTTTTGCCGTGCATCCATCAGTTCTTGGTAAGATGACAAGTTCTGCAAATATTAAGAAGTGTATATGGTTTTTTTTTAGAACTGGAAAGTTGTAAAATGTGTTAATTTAAAATATATTGTGCTGTTTGCAGTGTGAACTTAACTTGAAACAGAAGATTTGACTTTGTTTTTGTACAAATGAAAAAAGGGATTGGTGAGATCAACAAAATTACTTTTGTATATCAATACTTAGTAAACACTGATAACTGTTGAAATATTACACTGAAATATTTTGGCACCAAGTTGCCTAGAAAATTCCTCCATGAAAATACTTAAAATGGACACTTAAAGTGCATTCTGATATGCATAAAGCTATTTTCTGGCTTGAATTTAATGTACTATACTTAGGACTGTGACTCAGTAGATATTTACTAAAATGAGACCATTTTATCCATGAAGAGTTTTTTGAGATTTGGAATTTTGATTCCATTATAAATTACAAATTTTAAAAGGAGGGGGGGTTGAGAATGGTATCATAATTTTGAAATATTAGAAGGGATGTCCCCCATGAGAGATTTAAAATGGACGCTTAAAGTATATTGCAATATGTATAGAAAAAAAGTAGTTAAGCATGAACCTATTTTCACTTTGTTCTCAGTGTACTGGGGGGCCAGGCAAAATGAATTCCACCCCAGTTTGTGCCTTTACTACATGGTTATTATTTGAATTGGAATTCTTTTCAGCAAAGACTTGAAACTTCATTTTGACACGGACAGATTTGCCTGAAAGAAAACAAGTACATTCTAAGTGAGAATGCCTTTTAGGGAGGTAGTGAATGAGGAGAGATTCAGGGACTATGGTGGCTTTTTAGAGGAGTAAATCCTTGACTTTCCTTGCCCATACTAGACCTGAAGAGGTGCTTGGGTATTAACTAGGGAGAGACCTCTAAAAGCTCATTTGTTTATGCTACTGGTATATAATTTCTTGAGATTCTCTTGAGAATGTTTTTTGGTCTACAAATTTTTTTTTTAAAATATGATATGCTATGACTTCCAATTTGTTTATTTATCTTCATAGTAGGTTAATTATTCTGAATCTCTGCTGTTGTTTTCTTCTAGTTCCTGTGAATGAGTTCTTTGTTTGGGAGGAAATGTTCCTGTGTAGCCAACCTGGCTTTTTATCAATTCCTCCCACAAAATAAGCCAGTTTCGTTGCACATCTGTAGATAAAGATGGGTGCTTAGGACAGCATGATACCTACGTATCAGCAAACCTTTTATTCTTCTGGGCAGTTTTGTTTTCACAAAACTTAGTCTGTATTCTTCAAGGAAGGGCTGATCACTGTGACCCCGCTCAGGAATGAGGTGTTTTGTCTAGGAAGTCAGCTTCTTTGGGATGTGCTTCATCCCGTGAGAATTCAGTAATCTGTAGTTTTGTCATTCATAGTATTGTTGCTACTAAGCTGTTTTCCACAGTTGGTGGAAGGTCCTTTGTTTACTGCAGTTTACACTCCTTGGAAAAGGTTACATTGCTAGAAGCTCTTGGAGCAAAGTTTATAACTGAAAAATTATGATTCTTCTTGCAGTCCTATCAGATTGGCTGCTTAATTTTTTTTCTAATAGAATCTTGCATTACCTGTATGGTCCAATAACATGCTGATAGAAAGTCCATACTTTTCTGTATGGGAGTTCAATGTTTTCCTGTCAAACTGTGTAGGTATTTTGGAAATGCCAAGAGAGTAGTCTATTCAAAGATGCCTTTGTCTCTCTTTGCAGTCAACCTACCACGTTTCCAATACTGGAGAAACACCAATGGGCTGTTTTCAGTTGTCTTCATCTTTGGCTTTTTCCTTCACATCAAGAGCTTTTTGCCGCACAGTGTATGCTAGCAAAGTAGTACAGATGCCGTATATAGTGGGTATTTGCAAAAATAAATTCTTAGCGTGGGGTTATTTTGCATCTTGTCATGTGTTTAGAGATCTCAAAAGGTCTCCCAGCCTGTATATGGAGGAATTTGAAACCTTCAAAGAGGTTCACCAAGACAAACCAAGCAAAGCACTGACACAGCTGGCAGTCTGGTCACCACATGGAATGTGGAAAACTGGGGAATAAATATTTGCTTCCTGACATAGAATGTCATTATAGAAACACTGTTGCAAGTGGCAAAGCTGGTTTTAGAAACTCCAGGGCTCCGGAATGCAGTTTGCTATTGGTTGTGTCAACTTGACTGTAATTTGAATCAGTAAAACATTCATGTCTCTGTACCTTTTGATCAATGATCTGTTAAAAGCTCCTTTCACCCCTCTTGCAGGGGAGAGCCTTAGTGACTTGGTTATTGAATCTTTTGTGGCGGATCTCTCACATTTATCTGTGCCTGAGAAGAAGATTCCCTGTGTGGGTGGTGGTGGATGGGGTTTTTTTATAGCACTTACCTAGTATGTGTGAGTGTCTTGCAGATTCTGTTGTACAAATATCTTAATGTCGGGATTAGTAAAATATATCAGAATATGTTTTGAGCCTAAAAAAGCCATGCTATTTGATTTTTATTTACTTTTTTTTAACACACACACCCCCCGGCCCGGCACCCCTTTTCTCACCTCTGGAAAGAGGTAGGGCTCAGTAGTGACAGTGTGTTGAGCCTCAGCTTCAAAACCAGTTTTACACTGGGGAAAACTTCTGTGGCAAGACTATTTGAGAGTCTTGCTCAGCACAATCTGTGTACTTAGTTACATGAGTATGCATACACAGAAAAGAAGTAAAGAAATGACAACTGTGTCTTTATTTCCCATGACAATAAAATGGTACAATGAAATTGCCTACTACTAGTATTCCTGCAGTTACTCTGTGAGATTGATAGCTAAGCTGGTGTCTGTTGCTAGGAAGAGCTCTGAGTGAAGTTGGTATTTGCATTTTGATTTTGCAAGTTGTTTTGCCAAATTTGCCTTATGGTGTTTGAAAACAAATGGAATTCCTGGAGAAGATGGTGTCAGTCAGATTCAGAGAAACAACCTCTAAAATCAAGATAATTACTAGTGAACATGTGACAAATGTCCAATTTATAATTTTATATTTTAAAATCCAGATTGTGACCCTCAGTGGATTTCTGAATCATGATAGCAGTATGGGAGTCCGGAAGTGGGTTAATATGTCTGCCTTTGAATTAAGATGATGAGTTATTTTACAGAAATGGTTATTAATTCATCTCTGCTTTGTTCTTGTTTTGCAAATCACATAATTGAGGATTAACAGCAATTTCTGTATGAATGATGCTAAACAAAAGTCGTAAGACAAAATGATTTCCTACCATTTAAAAAACTTTAATGTATTTCAGTCCTCTTTATTTTTCCTTTAAATAAGAAGAGTGTAACTTTTTACAGTAATGTTTGATTTACTGGTGCTAGGCATGAGGAGATTCTTGGATCAGATGCTTAATTGATTTCAGGATCCAACTGAAATTGTTTGGTGGATGTACCGTGAGCAGCTGACAGTGCTGTATTTTTTTGCTTTTCATGTGTAACTCTTGAGCCTTGGTGGTCTGCAACTTACAAACTTTATATTGTATAATACATTTGTGTTAGCTCGCACCAAGGATTGTCCTTAAAAACTGGCTTTCACTTTCATTTTTCCCTAAATTATAAGAGCTCTGGGATAATGTTTTATTTCTGTTCTCTGGCGAATGATTGTTTTCTAAGCAATTATACTTTGATTCCTACAGTTGTCATTAAACTTTAATAACTTGCATCTGAAAGCTTCTTGCAGGCAGTGGGATGAAACTGCTCTTGTTAATAGAAGTGCCAGAGTTTAATTCTGTATTAAAATGTTATTTATCACTTATATAACTGGGCTTCCTTGATTGTGTTTAAAAAAAATCATCATAGTTGCACTTCCACTTTGCTTTAAGGGTGTGAATAATAATGAAGTCTTCAATGAGTACGTGTCTGGAAAGTATCATACAATAAAAATAAGGAGACCTGACTAGCTGATTGTAATTATAATTACCAAAAGTAAGATAATGAAGCTAAAGAGTTGTTTTTCATTTCATTACCTTATTTAATTTCTGTTATCTTTCTGAGGTTAGCTTTGTTACACTTTCTATTAGTTGTAACTGTTTAAAATTAATAGAAGAATAACAAAAGCTCTGTTCTCCATCTGGGAGAAACCACTACTGACTTTATAAAATACAATTTAGAACACTTGTTATCAAGTGTAACAGTGCCTCTTAGAACTGCTTTCCAAAAGACTTATTCCTTAACTGAACTAATATATTTCTGCCTGTGTTACTATTAGGATATTGAATTAGATACTAAAATTACACAGTTCATCCTCCTTTTGCTCCTTTGGCTATTACAAATTACTTGTGATTACTATAAGAACATTATAAACACAGCATGCCAGAAAGCTACTTGAAACTTGGTGTCATTTCAAGTGTTCTTTACCAATTTCTGTTTCCACACTGAGGACAGATATGTGGACGAGCACTGTTTTTGCATGGCCTTTTCTGCCTTTTCCTGTAATTGCAATTTTTAATTTTCTGGTTAAAGCAGGCACAGCATCACAGAATAGTTGAGGTTGGAGGCCACCTCTGGAGATCATTTTGTCTAATCCCTGCTCAGAGCAGGGTCAGCTAGAGCCGGTTGGCCAGGGTCATGTCCAGGTTTTGAGTGTCTCTGAGGATGGAGACTTCACAAACTCCTCTCCTGTAAGGGGATGATGGTCACCGTATTAAAACATTTGTGAACCTGAACAAAGATTAGTTAAATTCACTAAATGCATCCTTTTTAAAATTAGCTGCTCATCTTGTAAAAATGTGATTTAGGTATCTCTTTTTTTGTAATATGTGCATCATATTCTTACTTAAGAATTATTTTTTTAAATTTAAAGTTCTAATTTCTATCAAAGGCCACTTCATCTCACCATCGTATACACTTAATTCAGAAAATAAATGTACTAGTTACCATTTTTGTATGAAATTATGAAGTTAAAATGGTAAAAATGTTTAAGTAAACGTGATTTAAAAAATTCTTTTTTGATTCAGTGCTATTAAAAAAAAAAAGTCACAGATCTATTGCAAAAGACTTCAATAAAGAGCAGGTATGCCTATGCCTGTTTTGCTGTTACCACATAGTCAAAGGTATTTCAGGCTTGCAGTGGCCAGCCAAACAGCTGTCAGTGGATGAGCTTAAAAGGTACCATAATGAGCTTTCAGGTACCATAATGTTTTCCTTAGAGTTTGCTATTCATTGCAAATTACTGTTTTGGGTTGGGGTTTTTTTGTGTGTGATTACCTACCGAAATGAATCATTCCCTTGTTAGGAAGTAGCAGATAATTAAGAATATTATTTAAATTGTATTTTCCTATTACTGACTGAAATAATTAAAGTTGGTCATGTAAACCTTTTCATCCTATGAAGCAAATGGGACTTGCAGATAAAGTCTAAACGGCCAACTGGCGGTTCTGTCTGCAGGCCTGAGCTCTTAACTAGCTGGATCTTTGCATTACCATCATGCCAAGAGTAAGCATGCTCAGCCACGGAGCTGAGCTCACTTCTCTAGTTCGTGGCTTCTTGTGGCTTGTAGGAAGAAGTTTACAGTAGCGAGTAACCTTTCCATTTTCTTTTTCTAGGTTTCCAGCAAAAAACAAGGCAAAAATCTGGTAAATTTGCCTCTGATATCCAGTTGGTATCGAAGAGTTCAAGAAGTACCTGGGGTAAAGAAAGCTGCTGGCAAATGCAATATGGAGTTTCTCCAGCTTCCAGAGTTGATGTCTGCTCCAGAGGAACAGCTACAAGACTTCTCTTCAGTTCCTGATGAATCAGAAGCGGAGAATGAAGACAGTCATTTTATAGGTGGTCCAAGGCCAACTATGACTAAGTTAATGGTAATTTAAGCTTTTTAATAGGTTATTTTTGATAGTAATATTCTGCTTGATTTGGAATAGTTGAAATTTACTAGAATTGCAGAAGCGAAGTCTGACAGCTTTGAACAGTTTAATACCTTTTGCCCATCTTCTGTCTGATATGCATTGACTTAGAAGTGATTTTATGTTTTTGTTCTGGTATGATTGATTGGTTCAGGAATTGAGCAAAGATAGGACTGCTGGAAGCCCTATCAATAATTCTGAATAATCAAAGTAACTTTTTGTTTGAATTGCAATATTGTATTCCTCTTTTAAAGGTATTTATATAAAGGATGACAAAAAATGTTGCTTTTATGCTTGGCTTCATTATCCTATTGTTTCTCTTGGGTTTTTTGCTATTTGATTAGAGCTTTGAACATCTGGGAACCCTAATGAGTTGTGTTAAAGAAGACTCTCCATCATGCTCCTAACTCAATAATTTTTTGCATAGAGGCTCACAACATTTCCTCAAGAAAATTAACAGGGCTTTCTTGTGAAAATGGGAGAAATACATAATTTGAATCCCGTATGATGTAGAGTCAGCTGCCTGTGTAGTTTCAGTTAGGCTGAAAGTCTTGCACAGTTTGATTGGATGCCATTAAATTCACTGGGAATTTTGCTACCAACTTCAGTGGGTAAAAGATCGGGGTCTTAATTTTTTTTTTCCCCTTTCACATAGGAAAATGGTATTGAAGCAAAATTTTCACCTCATCCATGCCCCAACTGGATCCTAGACTGGACCAATCTACCATCTGCAGTCAGTCCTGGAGAAGGTAAGGGTTTTATGTATGTGTGTTTGTGTTTAACACTGCTGCCCTCTGGTGAAGCTACCTAACTGTGTCATAGGAAAATATGACACTTTTCAATTTATTGCAGAGTGCTGAAAAACAGGTAAGCAGTTCTAAATCTTTTAAAATTCAGTCTGTTTGGGACACATGATGAGACAACTTCTCTTGTTTTCTGGCTACACATTGCTAATATAATCAGCATGAATGTTGTATGTGGACTGTATCTTCCAAAGAAGCAGCAGCTGATTTTATTCTGATGAAAATAATATTCATTAGCAAAGTTTGGTAGTTACACATGAGTGAGTCTTCCCTTTTGTGGCAGTGTTCCCTGCCCTGTAGGGATTGTTTGCTTTGCTGGGTTGCAGGGCAGTCTGTTGCCTAGTGGCTATAGTTCTACACAGAAAAAAATGATTTATCACAATGTTTGTTGTTTTCATAGTGCTGTGAATATTAAATACCTCTTCCACCACACAGTAAAGTTTCTTCTAAAAGGTCTTATACATACTGCCAGACAGAAAGAAGTTAGTGGACGGTAACTCCTTTCTACAGGGAAGAAAAAGGCTTGTGTTCTTTTGTGTAAATAAGATAACTTCGATACTTGAGTCTGTGTAGCCTCAGTGGCATAGAACTTCTGATTTAAAGAATATAGAAATATATATGCAATATATAGGTGTTCTCCAATGATCGATATGTGAAATTCTTCACAGAACATGTTGGAGAATCACTGAAGTGCTATAGACACTTTCAAAAAATACTGTGAGATTTTTTTGTTTTTATTGGTTTTAAATAACTAACTCTGAGAATACAAGCATGTGTTCCCATTTACTATATACAGGCTATAAAAATAAGATCAAATTTGAAGTTAGTTTCCTCTGGTTTGGATCTGTGTTTAGTTCAAAAAGCCGTGATAAAACCCTCATAGTTTATATAAAGTGTCCAGCCTTCTAACATGAACTGTTTTCCTCTTGTTTTGTTCTGAGAGAACTCTTTACTGGGAAGTTGCGCACCCTCCTTTAATTATTGATCCTTTCTTTTCTTGGACTGCTGAAATGCTTGGGGAGGATTATGTGAACTTCTGACAAAATACTGGAGCTTGTTACAGAAGTGAATAAATGTTTTTGGTTATTTCCAATGCTCAGGGTTTTGGCTGTAAGTTTTAGTTCATACTTTTGTCAAGATATCTCTTTTCTTCTATTTGAAAGAAAGTTTCGAAAAAGATGCATAACATACAAAAACCACATAATGAATGTTTATTTGTAAATTTTGTGCTGGAAGGAGTCTCTTGGACTCGGTTTGACTTAGGGGAAAAATCAACTCCTCCTCCTGCCTGCATGCGTGCTTACTCTCTTCTTTCATGTTTGCTGAAATAGTTACTAATGACATTGATATCTGAATTCAGTTTTCAGTTCAATTTTTGGGAAGATTTGGTAGCTCAACAAGGTGCTGAGAGAGATATTTCACCTCCCTCCACCCAAGATCACAGTGATGCTGATGCCATTTTCTGATTTAGGGAAACTCCAAATGCTTTTGCTTTTAGTCTAGGAGCAAGATTCACATAGGACAAAAAGAAATTTCCTGATATGAGAGCTGATTTTGCTTTTCCTCTGCTGTTCTAAGTGGTACTGATCTCTGTTTCCTGATTCTTTTGCTAGTACAGCCTAATTCATAATTCTTATATGACTTGGATTCTCAATATTTTATTACTAAATCCTACGTGGCACACTAAGAACACAGTCACTGAATCTGACAGGGTTTTAAACTGGATTTTGGTAATGCAATTCAAGCTTTCAAACAGATTACCCCTAAAACTGGTAAATAAATTTCCTCTTCCTAATGTTCATAGCAATTGGGACAAAGTAGAGAATATTTCAGTTAAAACTCAGGGGGTTTTTACCCACAGTAAGTTAAATTTGCTTAATTAAGGCAAAACTTAATAGCTTGCATGGTACGCTTTCTTCACTCTATCTCAGTTTAGGTAGCTCCGAATTTGTCTTGCATTTATGTGGAAGTACTAGGACTGAATTGTTCAGTCTGGGAGTCTAATTAGACCACCTTGCTGTCACAGCTATTTCCTCCAGAAAAGAATTACAGATGATTGCAATTCTAATGTATTATTTAGATTATACATTTAAGTTCATTTAGGTTTTTTGGTAGGGATTATTTACTCTCGCAAAACTAAAGATTATGATAGCAAGATTTAAATTTTATTTGCTTAGTCATATTTCTGATGCAGAATGAAATAGTTAGAATAGACTATATTAGTTGTAAGGGGCCTACAACAATTATCTAGTCCAACTGTCTGAGCAGTCCAGTGTTAACCCAAGTTAAAGCAACATTAAGGACATTGTCAAAATGCCTCTTGTACACTGACAGGCCTGGGGCATTGACCACCTCTCTGGGAAGGCTGTTCCAGTGTCTGACCACCCCCTTGGTAAAGAAATGCTTCCTTATGTCCAGTCTAAACCTCCCCCAGTGCAGGCTTTGAACCATTCCAATGCAAAAACCTCTGTTAATTCTAGTGCTGTTGCAGTTTTTGTTTGGTAGGTATTTGGTTGACCAAAATGGACTCATGTTTACATTTTAGTTATCTTCCAGCTTCTTATATCAATTACTTCTAAAATATTTGGCTTATAAAGTTGTGTGTATCAGCCTTGAGAAGTGTGAATCTGTAAGCCTTTGTGAGCATCTGGAGTGTATTTGAAACATTGTAAAATATCCCAAAATGTAGTATCTTAGTGCCCTCCATAACTGTTGATACTCTAGGATATTGTAGTTGTTGTTACAAACTTTCACTTTTTGAAGGAATTTAACACAAATTATTTAGTTTATTTTAAAATGTATTGTAAATGCTTGGTTTTGTTCTAGTTTACTGTATAAATTGCCAGTACTTCGACTGTAAGTTTCTAAGCTTGTTTCCCAAATCTATGTTTAGATCAGAAATATGTTGATATTGCTCATGAAATACAGAAGCCAAAACCCCTTAGCACTCTGTTGTTTCTTCCTAATCACATAGTGTATAAAGACTTGCCCCCAAGCACACAAACCAAGTCTGTCTGGCCAAACACATCTTTTGATACCAAAAAGTTAATTTGTGCAGAATCTCAAAAGAAATGTAGTATTTCTAAGTTATTTTGGAGGTGAATACTGGAAACTTGTATGCCATTAAAACATTTAATGAAATACTTATTTGCAGTAAATACTTCAATTGGCAGTAGGTATAACTCAGAGGTCCTAACCAAGCTCAGTTTTTGGTTACGTTGAGCTTTCTGTAGAAACAAAGGTAGATGTGGTTGTAAATATGTACAGCTAGTAAAAGGAAAGGGTGGTAGGTCAGAACATAAAAGTGTAGGTGGTCACAACGTGAGACTGAAGGAAAATGAAATACTTGCATCAGCAGTACAGGGACATGTCAGCATAGAAAATGTTTTAATTTTTGTCCTGAAAATTTGTTGTGGCTGAAATTTTGGGAAGAGAGTCTTGTTGGAATAAGAATGCTGAATGGAAATACTGCGCTACTGCTGATTAACTGTGAGGTCTGGGAAAGAGGAGGATATATTTAACTAGATCTGTGACCAGCAAAGAAATGGGACATCTTTGCTGTGGTTTCATAGTTTGCATTAGGCAGCAGTAGAAAGGACATTTTTATCCTTCTTGGAAGTTCAATCAACCTTGGAGTTTTTGCTTGTGTTCCTGGTCCAGTGTGTGTGAAACTGTTGCTTGTCTTCAGGTTATTTTCCTACCAGCTTTATGGCTGATATGGATATCAAGACCAGTTTGACTAGTTATGATTAGAGGTGCTTTCTTTAGGCTCACCCAAAGCACATTAAGGGGAGGGGGAAAGTGTGTGTGCGTGGCGGTGGGGAGCGATCACCCTTGTCGCTGCTTTATTATTCTGATGATATATGGGGATGTAAGTCTTTGGTACTGTCATTTTTTCATCAAGTGTTGTGTTTACTGTGAAGCAAAAAATGTGAGAAAGGTTATATTTTTTTAACAGGAATCTACTTTTTTCTTTAAAACAGCATTTTATTTATTTAAGTTTTTACCCAGCTGTGAAATTCAAGAATGCGAAATAACTGACCCACAATCTCACAAGCCCTCACTTCTTTTCTGATGAGTTGAAATGCTTGTTAAACAGGAAGTACTTAAAAGAAGAAAAGTACTTTATTTGTATCTCATTCTGAAATTAGCAGCTAGACCCATGGAGTGGCCATGTGATGGTATTTTCTTACAAAGCTAGTGGTTTGCTGTGAACAAATTTATACTGTTCTTTCCAAAGTGTGAAACTGGTCAGAGAATGAACTTAGCGTGTAGTAAACTGCATTCTGTAGGCTTGTAAGTAATGCCCTCTTCCTCATGAAAATATTTTTTTCTTAAATGAAGGAATTGTAGGTCAGAAAAGAGCTCTTTAGCTGAAATATGACTTGCTGTCAGGTGAATGTTGAAAGACCACTATAATAAAAACTGAGAGTGCATGCACAGTAGGAGGCAGAGGGTTCAGTTACAGAATCTGTGAAGAGTTTGAGGTGGAGGAAGTTAGTTTAAAAAATGTAGGCAAATAAATAAGGCTAGATAACAATATATGAATGCATAGTCATATATGCATTCATAAGTGCAGCTTGCTCTTAGTAATTAATGGAAGACATGAAGCCCTTTAACTTTGTAGTTGGCCCTATTTGTAGGGTGATTTTTTCCTAAGCAAGTGCATTTTAATGGATTTTGTGAATAAACACAACTCCCAATGAAACATGTTAATCCTAGTAAGAAATTGATTGGGACGAGTGCTTTACTTGAGGAGGTGAAATTTTCCATGTACAAATTTAAAAAAGCCAACATGGAAGAAGAAAAGGCCTTTCATATCTTCTGTGTCCAGCGCACAGGTGTAAGAAAGGGTGTTAATCCATTGCAAGGCAATACATACCTGCCTACCTGAGGACAGACTCTGAACAGAGAGCTGGACAGGCTGGAGAGCTGGATGGAGAGAAACCTTATGAAGTTCAACCAGGGCAAGTGTAGGGGGCTGCACCTGGGGAGGAATAACCCCCTGCACCAGTACAGGTTGGGGGCTGACCTGCTGGAGAGCAGCTCTGGGGAAAGGGATTTGGCAGTCCTGGTGGACAACAGGATGGCCATGAGCCAGCAATGTGCCCTTGTGGCCAAGAAGGCCAATGGCATCCTGGGGTGCATCAAGAAGAGTGTGGCCAGCGGGTGGAGGGAGGTCATCCTCCCCCTCTACTCTGCCTTGGTGAGGCCCCACCTGGAGTGCTGTGTCCAGTTCTGGGCTCCCCAGCTCAAGAAGGACAGGGAACTGCTGGAGAGGGTGCAGCAAAGGCCTACCAAGATGATGAGGGGACTGGAACACCTCTCTTATGAAGAAAGGCTGAGGGAACTGGGTCTCTTTAGTCTGGAAAAGAGATGTCTGAGGGGGGACCTTATTAATGCTTACAAATACTTAAAGGGTGGGTGTCAGGAGGATGGGGCCAGGCTCTTTTCAGTGGTGCCCAGTGACAGGACAAGAGGTAATGGGCACAAACTTAAGCTCAGGAAGTTCCACCTAAACATGAGGAGGAACTTCTTTCCCTTGAGGGTGGCAGAGCACTGGAACAGGCTGCCCAGGGAGGTGGTGGAGTCTCCGTCTCTGGAGACAATTCCAAACCCTCCTGGATGGGTTCCTGTGCAACCTGCTCTGAGGTGGCCCTGCTCTGGCAGAGGGGTTGGACTAGATGATCTCCAGAGGTCCCTCCCAAACCCTATCATTCTGTGGTTCTGTGTGATTTATGCTTGCTTTGTGTTCAGTAGCACGTTGATGACCATATTAAATTACTATATAAAACTGTCACAAAGGTTAGCCTGACTAAAATGATACCTTGATTGATATTTGCCCCTTGTTTGCATTCAAGATTTTTAGAATGCTTAGCTTTTAAAATGAGGCAAAATTTGGAAAGCCCAACATCTACTGTTCAGGGATAAGGCTGTCCCTTAAACAGTTGTTAAGAAGAGATTTGTTACCTTGATTTATAAGCCACAGAATAATTCATAATGTACTGTAAATGAGTTGTTTTGAGGGGAGTGGGAATAAAGGTATATAATACTTAAAAGTTTGCCTTTACGTTGTCGTCTTTTCTTAAATAATTTATTTTAGCTGAGGACTTGATCTTCAGTATTTTTTCTTTTTGAGAGACCTGCTTTTATTAATAGGAGTATTTTAATATATGCATGAATATAAATCTTACTAAAGGTGCCTATTCAGTTATTTATGTACATATAGAGTACAGAATGGTCACACTAGAAATAGAGAGCTTGTCTGATTTACAGAAAAAATAGTGACATGAGGATGAAGCTCTTCTTACTGTGCTGCCTTTCTTTATGTTTGGTAGTGGTGATAATTTTTTCCCAAAAGGAAATGTACTTTTTTGGGATTTGGGGATTGGGATATTGTTTTATTTGGTAAAAACATAAATGAAACTGTGAACATAATTTCTGCTGACTGGTTATCTCAAATCATTTGTGTATGATAAAAAATTATGAGTAAATCTAGTATGTGGCTTTGAGAATTGACATCACAATATGTATGACAAGATGAAGAATAGGATATTATCTTCAAATTATTTTTAAATAAATTGCTTATGAATTAAAACCACACCATTGAAACCCCAAGGCAGTAAAACTTGCCTCCCTGTAGAAGGAAGATCTTTGTGTTCCACAATTGTCACATAGAGCTGATGCTCACGTTTTCCTTGTGACATTAATTATTTGCCAAGCAGGTTTTGTTTTTAACCCACTATCCAACATAACTTAGAGTTACTGTCATATAAATCTTTTTTCTGGCATAAAGACAAATGAATTATGGATATTTGGCTGACACCTTGTTGCACTGGAGTTGTTAAAATATTTTAGGAAGGCAAAATTGAATTGGCTAAATAAAAATGGGGATCTCAAAAATGTTTTTGTAGTTGGACAACCATTGATCTCGGAGATCCCATTTACATATATTATTCCAAAGCAATTTGGTTTGACCTCTGGGGTCAGCTCTCAAGGACTGAGTTCATTCATCGTAAGTGCTTTGCAGATACTTAGTACTGTATCGGTAGTTTGCTACCCTGCATACTCTCTCTCCATACCTACTCTCCTTTCCTTCTCTGTCCATAAACACTGATTTTATAGGACATTTTATTATAAACTTGCATTAAGCTTTGAGAAAGTATTTGTAAATAAAGTATGCAGAGGAGTTTATTTCAATAGTTTACTTCCTCATCTGCTTTCTGTGAGACACTGATGAGCTGTGATGATACTTTTGATTTGATCCATCAGCCACTGAAAAGCCTGGCTTCCGAATGAGTTCCCTGTGTTTCGGGCGTAGTGTTGGTTTCTTGTGTTTTACCCTTTTACCCTTATCAACCATTCTCTGACTTCACATGATTAGAGATTACTGATGTTTTAATGGTTGCTGCATTTTTTTTTTTTTTACAACATTGAAGGAAAAAAGCAGTACATGATGTCGTCATCTTTTACCCAATTTAAAAGTTTGTGACTTTGGGCCCATGTTAAAATTATTTGTAATTGCTAACAGAACTGACTGACATACTAGCTGTGGAATAAATGCTTTATTAGATGCAGAGTTATTTGATTTGCAATTGTTGCCAAGATTGATTCAGTATATCCAAGTTGCTTCTTGGATTATTTTGTGAAGATAGCTCACAGTTACTTTATTTTGTTCTGCTTTTTATATTGGTATTACCTTTGGAGTATTTGCAACTTGAGAGATGCTTTCTGAGATGAGAATACATGATGCTTAAAAATCAAAGCTGTTTTAGGGAATTTATATTTTATCAAATTTTTTGCTAATCAAGACATGCAAATTATGTGTCTGTCTTTAAATGTTAAAAGCAACAGTGTTTCTAAAATAAGATCCAGGCAGTCATTTATTCTATAAAACAAGAAGAGTTAAAAGAAACACTTTAAAGTCCTCTATTTCCCTTCCAAGCCTGTCAGAACTTTTTGAAAGACTTTGAAGATTTTTTTTTTTAATAGTTTTGTAGTCTATTTCAGTATCTCAAGCATCCTGAAGCAGGAACTCATCCTTCTTCTTCAACTGATTTTTCCATATCAGACAGCCCTTTGCCTGCAAGCCACATGGGTAACAGTCCAAGGGAAATGCAACTGAAGCTGCTTCTCATTAACCTCCCCTTAAAGTTACAGTTTTGCTGCACTCATTTAAATAAGTTTAAACCACATTTATGAATGTATTGTATTTTGCAGTTCAAGATCTGGAAAACCCGCGATGGCAATGAAGCCAGGTTGTCTCATACTCTTAATAAGTACTTAAGAAGTAAATAATTTTCAGTAACAAAGAGAAAAATAATTGCTTATGGCTTGAAAATAGGCAACATTGGTTTTTGAGGTGATAATGTAAGAAAATGGAAGCTTATTACTGCAATTTCACTCTTCTTTTGTGTTGGCTTATCTTAAAAAGAGGATTTTTGCAACTCTTTAGGTTTCATGTGTGACTTCTTTGGATCTTTTGACTCGTAGTTTTTGATGGGACAATTCTGATGGGAGTTTGAGTGCAATTGCTAATTTTTAGACAAAAAAAATATGTGTAGCTGGAAATAATAAATTACGCATGCCACCATTCCAGATAACTTGTCCATGGCAATATACACTGTTCCTAATATTACTGTGCTCTCCCTCCATTTTTCTTTTGTGATTGTCTTGGTTGCCAAACTAAACAAGGGAAAGGAATGCATTATTTTATATTTTTAAGATGCTTATTTGGAGACAGGAGGCAAGGCTTTATATAACTAAGTTAAATTAGTATGTACTAATGATTTTTAGGCACAATGTTTTACTGAAATTAATATTTTTTGAAAATGGAAGGTTTGTATGCCTCATGAAAACAAGGCAGCTGCATTATGAGGTATACAAGTTCAGTACATTCAGGCTTGCATCAAGTCTGTTGCATTTTTTTTAAGTCATGTTTGGATCTAAATGACATGCTTAACAACTGCTCAAATATTCAAAATCTGCAAACAAAAAGGAGCAGTTACTAATGTATCTTATTGAAAATCATACTAGAAAGCATAATGTCAAGTTCTAACAGCTGCGTTTTGATTCAGTTAGGACACATTCTCATTGGTGTTTGGCCTGTTCTGTAAGAAAGTGTTATGGTAAGGATGATTGATGGACTTTCCATATGGCTGATAATGATATTAAAAAGCATCACCTTTGTTTTAGTGGCGTGCTTTGTGGAATAAGTATAAATCCTTAGAGAATCACTGAAGCCTTAGCCCTTCATATATGAATATCCCCTATAATAGTAGTTCAGTTTTTCATGAAGTTTAATCCCTAGAGGTATGGGTTTACGATTCACAAGTCCTTGTTAACTGTGAGTTTTTAGGCTTCTGAGAGTTTTGTTTTATAGAATGCAGTATATAAAGTTCAGTGGAGGCTTTTTTTAGTCCTGTTGTGGTTTGTGTTTGTTCATGGAACATATCTAAAGAATTAAAATTAAATGCTTCAGTTTGATAGTTTAAATGTTTTAGGGATTTATGATTTGGGAACTGAAGGCAATTCTTAATGATTGGGTTTTATAAATTCACAGTAGTCTTAGTTCTGACTTAAATTAAAACATGTTCGTGATTAATTAGAGTGAACTTTTACAAAGTGTCTGCACTTGTCAGTCACTGCCTGAGCTGGCTATGTGTAGATAGAATTTGAGCGTGATCTGCCCTAGATAGAAAGAGTAGTTTTAGTCATTAGACTGGGTTTTTTCCTTTTTGTCTCTTAAAGTTCTCACACATATGGAAGGGCATAAAACCCCAAAACGTTAACTCATAGATGACTAGCAGATTTTTTTTTTAACAGGACTGTTAAATTAATTTTCCATGTCTTCCTTAGAAATCTTAGAATTGAATGTTAAATAGCCTGCTAAGGAACTCTGGCCTTTGTTTCATTTAGACTATTTGGTCTGTTTGTCTTCCCCTGATATCACTGTAGTAGAGTTTATTTGTTTCTTTGCCCTTTTCATATTTCTGTGTTCCTTGTTCATGGGACAGCAGAGCTCCAAAGTTAAGTTATTTATCTCTTAAGCCAGAGGTTTAGAGAAGAAGTTTCTGCTAAGGAATCCACAGCATGGACGTGTGGGATATTCTCTACGGATGACTACTATGGAGGAAAGAAGGATGATGATCCATTCTAGCAGTTTTGGTTTGGGACAATGTCCAGCAAAAATCTGTGACAGATGTGATCCAAAAAGACATTTTCTTCTAAACATGGTTCGAAATCATCAGCAGAGGTATTCTTGGAGAAACCACAGTATATAGAAATTTATCTCCTTTAATGGCCAATAAGGTGTACTTAAGAGTGATGCTGTGGTACAAAGTGACATTTTGTAGAGAAGACGATGACACATTTCTTGCACCTTTTTGCTTGGAAACTACGTATGAGAAAGCACTGAGCTACTTTTCTTCGAGTCTTGTTTATAGTGTTGCCATTTCATAATAGCTAATTCCATATATGCCGTCCAGTCTGAATTGCACAAATGCTAACCATTCATGCACTGGCCCTCAGAAGGTCCTCATGGCAGCTGGCTAACTAGTTGGCGAGAAAATCTGCCTTCAGCAGAACTTCAGCAAAAATATTTTAGTGTTCCAGTTGCTGTACAATTTAAATGGAACTTTTGTAGCACCAGCATTGCCTTTAAAAGAAATATTTAATCTGCTTCAGCATTCTGATATTTCTTGGTGTAGAATGTCTTCACTGCTTATTTGAAGATTGTTCCATAAGTTTTCTCATTAGACTGAAATCCCAACTCCATCGATGGTAGGGTGTAACCATGGTTCAGCTTGTGTCCTGTAGCTGTTTCATGTGTCATCCATTTGCCATATCTGAGAGTATGGGGATTCATAATTCATATAGCTGTGTAGCATAATCAGCACAAGGATTTAAAGTTAGGGTGTTTTCCCTTTCTTTGCAGTATTTTTATAGGTCACTTACATTGTTGTTTTCTACACGTTGTAACAGATGGACAGATGAGTTTTAAGTTTATCAGCTCAGCTGTTAAGTGAGCATGACTAATTCCTGTATTTCTGCTACAAAGCCTAAGCAGTCCTTTCAAGCAGAGGCATCAGGAGATCTTCATAACCTCTGCAACAGCATTTTGGCTTTTTTACTTTCTTCAAAGTGTAATGTTGAGCTGTGCAATCTGTCTTTCAAGACAAAAGTGCAAACTGGTCAAGCAGAATCAGTTTTTCTTAGCTGTTTTACCAGTGTGCTGGTGAGTGTGCGACTTTTGGAGCTTAAAGTTTTCACAGGCCACAGGAGGGCAGCAAAATCTGTTTGGATAAGAAGCTGTACCTGGATGGATGGAGCTGTGCCCTGCGGCTAAGGAGACACCTAAGAAAAAGGTGATTTTTATGTGACGGTTCTCAGCACAATAACCTCCAATCCTAAAATTTGGGACCATCTGTTGGAAAAAGAGATTTAAAATATATTTTTTTTTCCTTCAAATTAGAGTTGATGATTTAACAGTTGACATATTTGTTGTGTTGTAGTAGGACCTAAAAGCAGTAACAGCAGAGTCTGTTGTGCTAGGTGCTAGATAAACGCGTAGCAGAGTGATGCCTTCTGCCTTGACCTTTTTCTAGTCTAAGAAAAGAGGTAACAGCTGAGCAACGAGTTACAAAGCAAGGGACAAAGTTGATCAGCTCAACTTCTGCTGGTTTTACATCTTTTGGGATAAAGGAAAATGCTGGGAAGATATTTGTAAGAGGATGAGTAGCTCAAGGGAAATTTATGGAATTTTTTTCCTGGCACATATGTAGCAATATGAGAAGAATTGTGCAAGTGATTTAAAATTATTTTTTTTTATTGATCAATAAATGCTGCCATAGATCAAGGACCAACATTTTGGTAACTGAAAAAGATGGTAGCATTGAAGGCTAGGTTATGTCTGGAATTCAGAGGAAAGAGAAATAATTTATTTGATATGGTAGAAGAAAAAAGTAGGCAAATGAAAGGATGTAGAGAGGTGAATTTTGAGCAAATAACCCCTAACTTTTTTTTTTTGTAGCAGCACTCTGAGTACAAGAGAATATGTGACCCTCTTCATTAGGAGGAGAGGGCAGCAGTCACAATGTGAAAGAACTCTCACCTGTGCAAAGGTTTAAAAATGTTCCCCAGAAACAAGATTCTCTCTCTTGATTGAACCTCTCCCAACTTCTCTTCCTGGTATAATCTTGCTTCCAAAAAAGGAAATGTAGGCACTGAGAAATTACACAGAAGATAAGATCAGAAGATTAACTAAATATAAGAAGGAAAGTATTCTTTCCATGCTTGGTCACAGAAAAAACTGCAACCCAGAGAATGACTGAAACTGATCCTGAGTGTGTCTCTTTCTCCTCCTTTTGGTAACAAAATGCTGCAAACATATCAAAAGTATTTATATGTTGTTCTCACTCCATTTTATTGACATTCACTCATATTTTGTTTTGGGGATAGGTTCTTAAAAAACATTGTTATTGATTTGGGAGGGAAGGAGGAGAGGATTTGCTGGAAGTTGAAATACTTCGTAGGTGATTTACATTATCTCTTTTTATAATGTTCTTTGGAGAACCCATTAGATTATTTGTTGATTATTTCTGAAAAATAATTCAAGCTGTATTCTTAGTTCTCAGTTTCTTATTTTACTGGATTACTGAAATGCTGTTCATCTCACTTAGTATTTAATTTCCTTGAGGAGTTATTTCTAAGGCCTAGATTTTATGTCAATTCATAAATGATCATAATAAATAAAATGGAGGTTTATTTTGTGGTTATTGCACTAGACAGTTTCCTTCAGAAATGTAGGCAAACATGTTCTGAACAACCTTACCTTGCGGTGTCAGTTTTGTGTGCTGGGGAAGGGGCAAGACTTGCCTCATTGTAATGTGAAAAGCATATCTCTGTTGAGGTACTATCAAGTTATGTGCGGCATTAGTGAATTTCTGTAAGCTCTTTATTGACATTTTAAAGGAGTTTATAAATGACAACATATTTCATTGAAGCAATACAATACGCTTGTGTATATAAAGCATACTTTGAAAGGAGTGTTTCTGCTAGAAACACGGGTGTTGTATGTACTTGTAAAGGTAAGCATTGCACAAGTGGCTGCATATACCTTCTTTTTTCATCCCCCAGTCTTCATCTGTTGCAGAATTCAGGTACAGATTTTGTTTCCAATCCATAAATCATTTGTGACAAAATTCGAGATAAGGAGGAATTTTTCTGGCTTCTGAAGTTACTTATGGTTTCCATCTGCACTTTCAGAGTTTCTAGATTTCCATGTTAAGAACCATGAATGTATTACTTGATTTGGATACAGTTCCACCTCGGATAAGGTCAGGAGTTTCATTTTAGCTCTTCCTTGAAGTGAGTTCTCAGGCCGCAGTTGTGCATTTAAAGTTCTAATCAGCATTTCAAGGAAGACAGCACTTCAATGTTTAAGAGAAACAGCCCAAACCCAATAGTGGTAAACAAAAATAAAAAGGTAAAATTATTTTGTAATAAGTGATTCGTAATCTGTTCTGAATAGTCTGATACTTTCAAAGTTTTTAATTGCACAAACTAAAGGGCAGACTACTGTTTGTTTAATGTTTTAGTGAAGGTGGTATTAATTATTTTGTACTTGAAATGCATCTTCTCCAGATGGTCTGGAACAGGTTCTGAAAAGTTAATTTTTGGAGCATGTCTCATGTCAAATTTCTGGCATCTTACCATAATGATATCAAAAGGAATTCACATCCTTTAGAAACTTTTAAAGTATTGAAGAGCAAAGGCAACTAGGAAATTTAGCTGTTTTTAGAATTATCTTGTAAGTGTAGAAGAATTGGAGAGTAGTCCCAGTATTAAAATCAGTCAAATCTAATCTGAAGCAATAAAATTTGTCCCATGTTACTGTGGAACATTAATCTAAAAATACAGAGATAACAGAGACAGATATGACGCTTTTATTTCAGTTTGTGCCAGGATGTTACTTTAAAACTTTTGCAGATCTGTCACTGAGTTGTTGGTCTTTGTATTGATGTTTAAATCGCTTTTGTAAGTATTGTGAGCAGACCAGTTGAGATAGTATTCATTTAATCATTCCAACAGCATGGTCTACCTGGAATTTGCTAATTTATCTGATCGGTGAAGAGCTATTAAATCTACTTAAATGCTTTTGAATATCGCATTTGCAGATCTTTCCTGTCTTCCTGCATTTTTAGGGACAAGAAATAAGAAGCAAAACAACATCCCCCACCCCAAAGACTAAGATACCTCTTAGCAGTATAAATTGTTCTGAGTGCTTCCATGAAGCAGAGCTAAACTGGATGAAGTTCTTAGCTCTCAATTGCACTGCATGTTTTCTGCAGTCCGTCCTTTGTTAGGAAGAGTATGCTGAAAAAAATAAAGATGCACTCTTAAATGTCTCCATTTTATACAAACACTCCTTGCCGTCTTGGACTTTGAACCTGATATTTTGACGTCTGCACTGAAAGTTAGCTAAAGTCATAAATTGTTCTAGGCCGTGCATGAGACATTCAAGACTGCATCAAGGCTTCCTCTCCCTATCCTTCATCAGTTAAAGGCATTGGGAAATACTGGTATATGGCATGGCTCTTAATGAGCTAGCATTTCTTGCTGTATCCTGGATGTTTCGGTGCAAGTTCAGTGGGACTTAACTAGCCGGTATCTTTAGGAAAGAACACAGTGCTGTTACTTGCAACGTGGCAGGCTTACTTTGTGCAAGAAATAAGGCAATTTATAGACATAATACCTTGAATCATGCCTCATATTTTTGTTGTGGTTTATACTAGTACTGGATATACTTTGCTTTAAATTTTATTTATCTATCTGTATCATTCTTATGTTTTTTGTATCGTCAACAGAAGCTACTTGTATATGTATTGCCTGGTCTCAAAATGTATGTTTCAATAATGTTAAGAGGAATTTGGTGTTTGTAGCTCATTTTCTCTCATACAGGGAAAAGAATGTAACTAATTCTTTGTTCAGAAGTAGTAACTGCATAACAAACCCGGGTATCAAATACACGTAGGTAAGCTTGACAAACCAGACTTGCTGTGCAAGATAAATTTTGTGGATTCTAATGACAAATCTGTCATTAATATGGATACATTTCCATTATTTTTCATATTTTAAGTTGGTGATTTGGTCTTTTTTGGCGTATATTCTTTAGACCTTGTTAACTGTAATAGACAGAATTATTGTTTTTATTTTTAACAAGCTTCATATTACTGCTACAAATCAAAGTGTGAGTGAAATGTCCTTTTTTTTTAGGGGTCTTTAGAGGTTGTGGTATCTGTGTTCCTCCACATTCTGTCAGCATGGCTCGTTCTTTTGGATGAGTACATTTTCAAATCCCCTGGCTAGATACTTCAGTGGATTTTTAAAAAATATGTACACTCAGTAGTGTGAAGAACCGAGAGTTTTTATTTTCAAAAGCGTAAGTTAACAGTTTGCTTGAAGGCTGTTGTTCATTCACCAAAGATGGCTGTTCACATGTGGTGGTGTTACTTGTTCAATGGGAGTGAATTCTTTTGATTCTGAAATCGGTAAACTTTTTCTTCTTAATGTGAGAGGGAAAGCCTAGTTTGTTCTGCAGTGAGAAGTTAAACTAATTTTTTTGTTGTTAGTAGTTTGCTGTGAAGAATGGCCTTCAGACCTTGAAAAAGGTTGCTTTTATATTTAGCAAAATGGAAAAAGAGATGAAGCAACAATGCTAGCACTGGAAAATATTGTAATTATATTCATTTAGTTCTATATTCTGTTTGTTCTTGTGCTATGTGTCTTCTTGAAGGCATGACTTTAAAGTGTCCTCTGTTGAAGAGAGCACTGCAATATACTTCTACAGTATAATGCTGGAGAATAATCCAGGTAAATAAGAGAGACTGACTCAGTCCTGTCCATGACCTGAGTCATAGGTATCTTTGGTGTGACTTCCTTCCAGTTTGTGAATATTTGCTTATTTTGAGCTTTCTAATCATAGTAGGCATCTGTTGGTCTGCAGAGTTCTAAGGCCAGGGACTTTTCTGTTGTTTGTGTTCCTGCAGTGCTTAAGTCTCTCAAGAGGAGCAATGTGTTCACTGCCAGATCTCTTCACAGTACAAGTCTGATCTGAATTAGACATTGGCATGCTACTCTAGCTGCGACAAGTTAGCACACAGTTTGGAACTTGTGCCTAGATACAGCGATGCTAGCTATGGAAGGACACCCGAAACCTGACTTGGCTTGAAAATGGTGCTATGGATGGACAGCATGTTATCTCAATTTAAGCTTTTCAGTACAAGTTAAATGTCAAAAAAAAAAAGGGGGGGGGAGGAAGTGGGGGGTAGCATAATCAGCAGTGTTGTTTGAGCCCCCAGGGTGACAGCGAATCAATGCTTTGCAATATGGTGAAGTTGCATTTTTGGTCTGGTAGTAGTAGCACGCAAATATGATTTAATAATTTGTTTAACTTCCACCTGACCTAGAATCCTTTTTTGTGCTTAATGCTGCATGTACCCATAATTAGAGTCCTTGTCCCAGACAGAGCTTGTTGTCTGGAGAATCTGTCCCTTGTTCTTCCTAGAGGAGCCTGATTCTGCCACTTCCTCCATATATTGAATTGTACTCTGATTTCATTTGCTTCATTTTCAAAGTAATTTCCTAAGAAAGAGAAGATAAGGATGTAGAACTCATCTGAGAGTTATGGGTATCTCAGTTCTACTATGAAGTCCTTCTTCGCTTCCAGTGTTGAACGTCTGAAAGGATTTATGTCCAGCCTGTTAATTTCAACATCTCATTACTATGAAATTTGTTTCCCACAAACTCTATGAAAACATTTTGAGCCGAAGTCTGGACTAACATAAAATGTACTGTTTTGTTTCTTTTGACAATAATTCAGCAGTATAATTGGTTTTGAAGTAATTTGACTGAGATCACTGCATCTCCGATTGCTGTAAATTGGTAAATTAAGAAACACAAAGTAATATTAAGGAGGTTTATTTTTTGGTTTTTTGAACCAAGTGTATGTATTGTGGCAGCAAGTCTTTATTCTGTCTTCTGCAATTCAGGTAGTTGCAATTGTTTGCAAGACAATTACATAGATATTGCTCTACGTATTGAATTAATATAGTCACAGGAATGTACATTTTTAATATTTCTCACGACTGACTTTTTTTCCAGAAAATCTTGATTGGGTTTGGCTTAGCACTAGTTAGGGATTTTTTTTTAATGGAAGAAGGAGGAAGAGGTGGCAGCACAGAAGGAGATGGGTTAATATGCGTTCAGTTTTTTAGCATATGTTAAGACTAAAAAGAAAATAAAAAATACCACAAAAAAAGCATTTTTAATGTTCATCTTAATCTCTTTTCCTGTTTGCTTTGTATAATCAAATTGTTGCATTTACCCCCTTGTTTATGCAGCCTCTGAAATACTTTAATTGTCTGTACCTTAAAAATCTCTTCTAATGAGTGGGGAGTTGCAGTGTGGTTGTTCCTTAGTTACTCGTTTCCAACATAGCTCTTTCACGTTTCTACTGGAAGTAGGAACACTTTTAATTATTTTTATCCTTTTGTAGACGTTTGTGTCACTGGTATTGCTGTGGTATCTAGTTTACACCTTCTCAGCTGATAAAATTCAGACGTGAGTTGTCACTTGTGACATGGGACAGCAGTAACACCCACATAACAGCCTTGGCACTGGGCTTAGCTGATGTGCCTGAGAAGTCCGCGAGAGAAATACAAAATAGCCAGAACCTGAACTCTGCTCCCGCATTAGTATGCTAGCCAATGACCCATCTTTTTCTCCTCAAATAAAATCAAAACTTTAGGTATGATTTGTAGCAATGTACGAATGATTATATTTTAATCATGCTGGACTCCAAATGTTGTGGCTGGGCTGGAGTGTGGGATTTAAGCTGGTTTTAGAATAGTTTTTTTCTCTCCTATTTTTTCATCTCTAAAGTTGAAAGGAAGGAAGAAGATTCAGGAAAACATGGTCAGTCCTAGCATATTCAGTAAATGGATTAATCTGAAATGCAAAACTCCTTAATACTGGAATTTATAGCTCTATCTCTATAATAACTCATAGCCTAGGAATTTAGGCCTTGCTTGTTGAAGACTCTGTGTAATCCTGATAATAATTCAAATGGTTTCTAAAATAATGAGTCGGGATTTCCAGGCCTAATTTACCTGTAATTTGGAAACTTGTTACTGATCAGTGTGGTGTTATATTAAGCCAGTAGCAAGAAATTATTTTTACTATAAAAGTCTATTGTAAAATATTTGACATGCTTTAAAATAATTATGTTTATGAATCAGTGTACATGGATATGTTTCATCCTTATTTTTAACGGATATATGAAACTGTAAGCAAGTACTGTGAAAAGTCTTGTAGCCAGGGGTCTTAAGGTTATTTTTTTCATATGTAATATTTAGAATTAAGGGTTAAGAAAGACTGTACTCTTGTACAGCTTCTGAATTAATACTTGTAGCTGATTTGGCCCTTTACTTTAACCATAACATGGCTATACAGCATTTTTATGTGTGCTAATCCTGAAATTGTTTGCATTCTTTGGTGGTTTCTGTAGCAAACTGAAAGTAAGCAAAAATAAATGTCACTGTGCTTTAAGTGTAGGAACTGTGGAAGCAACCCCCAAATTTTACATCCAGATCCTGTCACTTCAGTCTGGTAGTTTCCAAATAAGACTTTTCATTTGTTAGTCACACTAAACTTAGAGTTCTATTTTTCTCTGTCACACCACTCTCCAAAGACCTTTGAAAATAAGTCTGGCACATAAAATTGTGATAATTTTTTAGTCCATGCTTTTTTTCCCATGTTTGCAGGACCTTTTATTCTTGTAATAGATGGTGGATCAGATAGTTTTGGACCTCTATGTAAAACATTTCTTAATGGTGGTAGTTTTTGAGGGACGCAGATGCATTTTGAGTAAATAAAGTGAATGTTTCATCCTTTTTTAAATTAGCTATTTTTCATTCCAGTGATTTATTTTTTTAAAAAGTACATAAATGTAAACAGTAGAATTCTTCATTTGAGCACTCCATTGCTTGCCTGCTGCTAGACCCTTATTCTTTGTAATTCATGTTTGTATTTCAGATTTATGTGAAGTAACAAGTAGCCTGCTAGACAGGTGTCAGTTTTGAGGAATTATGACAATAGAAATAAATTTTGTTCACGTGATTCCTCTCAGTTTTGCTAATTTAAAATATGAAAGCCAACATAAATTGGGATATAGCCATCTTTCAAAATTGTTAGTGTCCCTGTAATGCATTTTTTGAGCACAATCTATTGCTATACAATTTTTGTGAAGCATTGCCATAATTTCTTCACTGGACATCTTTTTTTGAAGGACTAGAAATGATTTCTTTATTAAAATAATCTGTTTTTCTAAAACAAAACAAAACCCCATCCAATTTGAGCTAAGACAGAACAGTTCTAAATACTGTGTTCTATGCTATGCAAATAAACATCTGCCAAATGGATTACTTTCCATCTTATCTGCAGCAGGTATTGGACATTCCGCTGCTTGTGCTTGTTACCGGATGCTTTGGCCCAGTTGTGATTCCACTTGGTATCTATTGGAGTTAAAAGTTCTCTGTAACTTATTTTGGATGATGTTAAGTAAGAAGTGATGCAGAAAAGAAATCATACCTTCAGTCAAGCTTTCTTGGCAGTTTGGATCTTAATTGCTTTGTAAACAAAGGTTAGATTGTTTTCTGTATTTGTGTCCCCCATTTTTTCCTTGTTTCATGGTTAACACGTGCACTTTATAAAGTTTACAGCCACGGTTGATTCTCTCTTGTAGGGAGCAAGTAGAACATATGGCAGAGATTATGAATATTGAACTCCTATTTGAGCCATAACATCAGAAATTTTGTTTAAATATTGGTTTGTAGCTGTTGCAATGGCAAACAGTAGGGCTGAAAATCACTGCAGTAGCTTTCTGCATAACACTCTGGTTGGTTGTAGATTCACCTTCGCCTGGGTTTGTGTCAAATTCAAAACATACAGGTCTCTATGAACGTATCTGTTCGTTATTTTATTATCAGGAAGATGAGCAGATTTTGTGCTATATTTTTTTTCTGAAGGTCTACAACAATAAGTTAATCTCCAATATTTAGGTAATATCTCATATCTAGGTCAAGGCATTTTTGGAATGTAGAGCTTTTTTTTCAGTAGTTGTTCATTATTTTAATAAATGCCGTAGGGAAATGCCCGCTTAAAAACCAGTAGTTTCTTAAATTAGTTAAAAACATATAAGGAAATTTCGTTTTGGTTTTGTGGGAGGGTTTTTGGGTGGTTGTTTGTTTGGGTTTTTTAGAGGTTTTTTTTGGTTTTTTAGTAAATCAAATTTTTACAGTGACTTGTAGAGCTTATTCTTCCCTACTGCAACCATGTGCGTGCTTTATTTAAATGTAGGTGTAGTTGTGTTGCTGTTGTGTAAAGACTGAGCAACAAGAGCTTCAGCAGAATCACAGCTTTAATTTTATGTTGTTCATTAAGGTAATTGTTAGACTCACTACTGTACAATATATATGAAGCCAAATGAATAGATTTTAAGACTCTTACTTTATTTAGCATATTCTTTCAGTTTTGTATTGCAAATATGCTGCATAGTCAAGTGCTCCATACTGCATTAATTTCCCATTTAATTTTGTTGTGTGTCAGAGAGGGACAGAGCATAGTGCTCAACTCTCTTCCCCCCCACCCCTGTTACTTTTCTGAAGTATTTTCAACTCCACAGTAATTAATTAATTATAAAACAAAACCTAACCCTGTAATATTTTAATCGTTAACTCAAAACAGCTTTATGGAGAAATCAAATCTGATGGAATGTGGTCCATAGTCTGTTCGTAAGACCTCAAGCAACTGATGCATGAGTAAAAGTAGAAACGTAAGTCATGGTTACTTTTTTATATAAAGCTGCATTACAAGAGGAGAAATGGGCTTTACAATGGCTGTTGATTATCAAGGGGGGAAATTAATTGAAACAATCGATTACTTTGTCTTCCATCCTCAAATTTTAGTGACTATAGGCTATATATATTGCGCTTCTCTGCCAATATTCACCATTACGCAGGTACACATTGGAGGTTGTGGTTACTATCACAGCTCAGGTTTTCCTGGATTTTGTAATTAAAAATACCCCTTAAAATTGCTGAGTACTCAGTTATGGATACTCATGTGTAGTCTTTTTTGTCCTATTGTAAGAAATGTTTTTCCTGTAATTGCAATATAATTATTTTAGTATAGAAATGCTTGTTCTGGCTTTGTGTCTTTTTGGTTTGGTTTATTCAATAAATGGTTTAATCTAAATGAAATAATCACATCAAATAGCCTCAAAATAATCCCACTCTTATACCACAAGTGCCCATTTTAAGGATTATATTTGTCTAATAGTATTGATCTGACTGATAATACTTCTCTCTGTAAGTTAGGCTTTGTGCTATGCTGTATCTGTATTAGTTACTGTCAAAACAGTTTTATGTCTTTGGCCTTAGAAGAATTTGCTCGTGATGTCAGTACCCCTTTAGCTTGCTCTTCTTTGAATGCTTGCTTTGCGCTGTGGGTATAGAAGGGCTTAAGATTCTGCAGAACTTCTGTCTCAGAAATATCACGGGAGTTTTTATGTGCCTTGCTCTCATAGGTGGTGTCCATGCCAAGGTGAAGGGTCCCCAGGTTTCTCAGTTCCTTTCAGCTACTTTGAGAAGCTTTGATTTCCTTGTGACCTGTGTAACTGGGATCTTCCCTTCTCAATTCCCTGCACAGTTAAAGGTTCAGAGAAATAATTCTGACAGTACTTACACTGTAGGTAGAATGGGATGCAGTAGGAATCTTGCAGATTTTTGTGCGGAGTTTGTGAATAGGAAAACTTAGGAAAATAGGATAACAAAAAAGGCGAAGTGTGAAGCGATTCTGAAGTAGGTGACTACTTCAGATGTTGCTGTCTTAGCTTCATATGCACAGTTTATTAGGTGGTGAAGAGGTTTATAGCCACAGATATTAGGTCAGTTTCTACATCAGCATTAAATCCATTTAAATCAGTAAATGTATCTGTATGACCTCCAGTACCACAGCACTGTATCCACAGATAATGTTGGTGAAGGAAAAAGAATTCTATGAGGTGTTTTTTTGCAGCAGAAGGGCAGTATGGCAGTTGAATGGGTGACCCGGGAGCCTGCGGTACTTGCATGCTTGGGGTTTTCTAAGACCCGGCAAGACCTGACCAAGTCTTGATGGTAGATCTAATTGGAGCAGGAGGTTGTACCAGAATAACTCCAGAGGTCCTATCCAAAAAACCATGGCTGTGATGATTTGTTGTGCTGTTTTCTTTGTGCATTTTCCAGCTTTTGGCTCATTTGGCCCATGCTGGCATATAAGGTTTGTGTCAGAGACCATTTTCTACACAGTGCCCTACAAATATTTGCCTGTTGTTTAAAAATCTTAGGTTTATGTTCTATACTGCTATGAACTATGTAATGTTTTTACTATTTTCATGTGTTTAGTCATGTATTTTTCGTTAAGGCAGATGTTTCGATGAACCTGCCTGCTGGCAATTAGTAGGAGATACACTTTCTTTTTAAGTTTCTGAGGGCAGATGTTTCTTTAGCATGAGTTTTTGTTTAGTTGACTGAGCTGATTAATTTCTGTTGGGAAAGAGTTGATAATTTTTCATTTCTGTTGGCTTCAGATCAATTTCTGAAATATTTATGGAAATTCAGCAAACTGCTTGAATTACTTCAGTCCATGCTACCCAATTTTTCTCTCTCTCTCTCCATCCCCTCAAAACTGCTTTTCTAATTTTGTTGGAGTATAATAAAGTAATTAAAATATACTGGGGAGATGAGGGGGAGAAATGTGCTGATGTTTTCCCTTCTGCAAAGAACTCAGTGTTGACATTAAAAGCAGGAAGATACTATCATACATTTCCTCCTCTAAATTAGTTAATACAGAGTTTTCATGCTGGAGGTAAGGTTATGGATGACCTTACTGTTTAGTTAGATGGCCTTAAGTATGCTGATAGTTTATACAATAAACAGAAGTGACGTGTAAAATTAAGCAAAAAGTACTGCTGTTTCTCCGGCAGCCAGCTGTTCAGAGTCGCTTGCTACGGAAGAACCAAATGAAATCATGTCTCTGTTTCCGAATGTTCTTTACATGTAAAGTCTAGGAGACTGAAGTACAGTATGGGCTAGTGCCCACAGTTTCATTAACTTTTTTTTTTCCATTTAAATCCCAGTTTCTGTTTCAAAAGTGGTTGAAGGGATTTATGGGTTTCCCTGGCTGTTTGCTTTCATAAACTATGTGGGAATAATACAAAAGGCCACCCAGCAAAAAGCTGCTTAAGACACAATTAAAAGGAGCTTTTTGTTATTAGAACCATTGGTTAGGCAGTAAGTGCCAATTGTGTATATCCGTTGTCTTGGAAACTCAATTTTTGCCTCTGCTTTGGATTTCAGGAAATGAGTTAACCTGTGACAATCTTTGCAAACTAGAGTACATTTATTCCTTATAATATCAGTAAGGAATTTTGCTTTCTTGTCTCTCTTTTGCTGTCTTGTTAAAGGCATGTGTCTTTGTAGCGGAGAAGTTTATGCACAATTAGCTTTTCCAGCAGTGTTTCTGAAGTGATCTTACATTGGATTATCCAGAATTAAAATATTTCCTATCTTTAGGCATCTTTCTGAATTGATATATCCGAATTATCTCTAATTGATATTTTATACTGGCTCTGAAAATCTCCTAGGAATGTATTTATTTGTAAGTGCTGTATAGCATAAGCTACCACTTCTGTGTTATTTGAGAGGCGTTTCCCCTTATGCATAGTCCTTGAGAAACTCACTAAAACATGCTGAAATTTTATTACATTTTCTTTTTATAAACTTGATGTAAAATGTTACTGTCTGCGTGTTGCATGTTTCTGACCCATCATGAAAAATTTCTGTGTATGTCAGGATTGTTTAACTTTTAACCTTTCTGTCATAATGTGTGCACTAAAGTAGCATTTGTTCCTAAGGGACAACTATTGCTATGAAATATGATCCAGATGAACACACCATATTTTTTATTTATTAAAAGGAAAAAAAAAAGATAATTATTTTGTTAATTTTATTGGCTTGTCTTCCACTGCATTACAATTAGCTTGTGCTGATTATAGTCAATTTGTGCTTTACCTGATTTGGGTGGATTTGGATGGGTAGTTTGGGTTGCTGACAACAATGAAAAGGAGCGGTTTGAACAGGGACAATTTGCAAAATGCCCTGGTTCTGTTAGCATGGCTAGATAACATCTATTACAGCCCTAAAAGTGGTAGGGGTACCAATGGAATATCTTTATGAATGCATTTGTTATGAAGCCTGGGTTTTTTCGTCATAGTAAATGCCAAAGTTTCTTAGCAAATGCTCTGGTTTTACACAGTTACAGAGCTCCTCAAAGGCAAAGCTGAGGATGCTGAAATACGTGTTGGCTCTGACTCAAATTGGTTACCCAGAGCACCATAAACATATAGAAGGACTACTTACTTGGCTGTGGTATGCTACCTGCAAAATGGCAGAGCTAGCATTCAGTAACAGGAACTTAATTACAGCGAAAGGACGACTATCTCAGCTGCTTGTGGGTTACTCATTTTGTGTTCTTAGCATGAGAAAGCACTGGAGGGAAAAGACTATGGAAAGAGAAATGCTAATTGAAAATAACTTTTTAAAAAATCTGCAATATGTACTTCTTATATCAAAATTTATTTATTATAGAATGCAATTCTGGAGGCTGTATGTTATGCAAATGTTAATGCTGATCATCAGCATTTACAGTGGTGGACTGATAACCTGGCAGAAGGAGATGCTGACCTTCAGCATCAGAAACTAAAAGAGCACCTTCTAAAGCTGGCCACTCACTTGAAAACTGGATAGAAAACATCCCAGTTAGCTAGGTATTCAAAGGAATTAATTGTGTTTACTGTCTAAACTGCATTTCATTTTGACACACACACCCTCCTCCCCCCCGCCCTGCCAACTTAGCTAAGAAAATTAGTTAGGAAAAAAAGAAAGGAAAAGAGTTAAGTGGTCAAGCACTTACTATTACCAAATTGAAACCTTATGATGGAGTCAGATAATTCCTATATTCCCCATGAACTCTTGAATGTTTTTCCAGCCCTTTTAACTAACAGAAACCACATGGATACCAGAGATACTAATTTAATACAGTAAAATTGGTTGAATTGATTCAAATTTTCATAAACTCGCGATTCATACAGGATCAAGCTGCAAGCGCTGTGACAATTGCAGCGTAGATCAGACAAGATAGAAACCTGTAACCTTGGCCTTTCCCTGTGCAACTAGAATGACTTTGTTTGGAAGTTGTATCCAGCCATTGTGAAATTATGTGGTTATTTGCATATTACAATGTCAATAAATTATGAATTGGTCATCAAACTGTTTGCAGTGTGCGATTTAATTTTTGTAATGACTGAAAAGCAGAATGAAATTTCTTTTCATCAGGGTAAGTGGTTTGGAGGAATTCCTCCAGCCGTTAACCTTTGTACAGTAAACAGACATGAGGTGTAAAGTTAAGCCGAAAGCACTGCTGTTTGTCCAACAGCCAGCTGTTCAGTTGCTTGATGCATGAGGGCCAAATGAATCATGTCTATCTTTTAAGCCAGCTTTTCCTGTTTCTGAATTATTAGTTCAGGCTCTCTCACTCTTACTGAGAAGCAAATCAGAGACAGAATCATCCAAATTATTAATATACTTAATATTCAAAATTTTTTTTGCTTATTTAGAGGCTGTGGTGGGAGTTAATGCGATGATGTGTATCAGAAGGTGTTTTTCTGTTTTTCCTTCAGCTACCTGTGATTCACTACTCCTTACTGTACAGAGGCATTTAGCTCTACCTTTTCCTTAACAATCAGTTATAGATGCTCTGCATAAGGAGCTCAGAAGGGAAATCTGCTACCTTCCTGCAAGCACTGTGAATAGGCAGCCTCTTAACTACTGAGAATTGGTCCCCTGGAGGCAAGATCCCGTTGAACAGCTGGGAGTGTGAATGACAGGGGCTTCTGGCCTTGTTAAGACCTCGGCAGGGCCCCATCTCTGGTTCCTGCTGGGGAACGAGCTCTCCTGTTTCTGCAAGAGACAACCACTCTTAGCCCCTGGTGAGCACTGAATTCAGCAGGAATTCGCTGTTCCCCTTTCTCAGCAGCACAGTAGCTGTCAATCAGTACACTAGGCTTGTGAGAGGTAAAGAAACCATTTGGTTCTTGTTTTGTTGTCAGGCAGTGACATCTTCACCTGAAAAAATTTTGCAGAAAGTGAGCAGCGCCAACCTCACAATCCTGGATGTTGCTGAGATTTGGTATTATTTTGTGGATAGGTAAAACAGTGCACCTTTTGGGGTTAGAGACCTTTTTCCATATTTAGCACAGCAGAAGTTGCTTTTCCCTTTCCTTTATTCTTACCCAAAAGTTTTATCGTCCTTCACTTTTTAAGGTTTGTATTGATGTGCTTTCCTCCTCATATCTTTCTCAGACATTCTGCTGTAAGTGATAGATGGGTTTGGATACATAAAGGGTGGAAGATAAAGGCAAAAAGCAGCAACAGAGGAGGTAAGGTGAGGATAGAAGATGTAAATTTAAAGGAACGCTGCTGCTGTAAAGCTGTTACAAATCTCTCTGCTGTACCATGTTTGCTCTGACACCTGCTCTTTGAGCAAGACGTTTAGCACTCCTAGTACCTGTAACATACCCATTTGTAGAATCATAAGATAACTCAGGTTGGAAGGGACCAGAGGCGGTCACGTAGTCCAGTAGGGTCAGTTCTGAGGTCCTACAGCTGCTCATGAGTTCTGAGGACATTGACTTCTCTTTATGGCATCTTGACCCTAAAGAAATAAAGGGAGAAAGGTGAAGGAAAAAAGAGGCAGTATATGAATAAATGACAAAAAGAAGGGTAAATGCAATGTAATTTTTTTTCCTCACAGTTCTGTCCTGACACAGTGTTTGATATCTTCCTTGAAATCCCATGATCCCATAATATTGCCTGCTTTCATTTTAAAACAAAGTTAATTCCCTGATCTTTGGGATTCTGGAAAAATAGCTTGAAAATATGAATCTCAAAGGCTTCAGAGTGAAAAGAAGGATGAACAGACATTGTCAGTTAGCTTAAATGTGTAGTAGCTCAGAATTTTGGAACTAATCTAGTGTTTTGGGAGAGGTGCTGATACATGATTTTTTTAAAGATTGCTGTTGGCAATATTATAATGTGAAAAACTTCGGTGAGCATGGCTCTAACAAGTACATACCAGTGTGGGTAACACTCATTAATTTTGAGTGCTTTAGAGGCTTCGTAATCTAGTACAAAAAAGTTTAAAAATAGTGTAAATACTAGATTAGATGTATGAAAATGGTATTAGCTGTTTGTGTCTGAATTGCTTTTTGTTGAATATTCAGAAGACGAGTTTCGAAGATGAGCAATTGGAAGAAAACCCCAAAACTTTTATAAGTAGAATGTAGTTACATCATTCAGGGGAGCCCAGCATTAATTTTAATTTATTTTTACTGGCTTTTGTTGATTTTTTTTTTTAAGATTACTTATTCATTCTTTGCTTAAAATCCTCTAATACAAAAAAAGGAAGCAGGCCAGATTCCTGCTTAGGTTGTCAAAGGTCAGTTTTTGTAGCTGTTTGACCTTTTTAGACTACACCAAGGTAGTGTATGTGAGATGAAGGTTGTTTTGGTTTTATGCCTGAAGTGATAAAGCTAGTTTGCAAAGCTTGCCTTAATAAATAGCAGATTGTTTAGTTAAGATCAGGAGGGACTCCTATTTAAAAAAGCAGTAAAATGTGCTAGTGGAGTTCAGTTGTCCTTCCTGTCCTTTTCATTATTGCCCTATATCTATAGATTTTAAACCATGCATTGTAGCATTCTCTTCTACTCCTTGGCTGTAGCTAAAATACCACCACATTTGATCACGAAAGCCTTTATCTAGTAAAAAATAGTGCATGCTCTGAGGATTTCTTTTCTGGTCTCATCTGTTGACTGAAAGTGCATGCTATATAGAAGGCCAGTTTATAGTTTATGTAATAGTATATAGTTTATATGTTTGGGTTGGGTTTTTTTGGTCTCTCCTCCCCCCTCCAAATGCTACGGCTGTTATTTTACATGTGTGCACGTTAGTAACTTCATGAATGCTGTTAGTTGTCTTTGACTTGCCAGAAACATTCGAGTGTGCGAAGTCTGGTCTTTGCAGAATGAAGCCTGATGCGTTCTGAACTGCAGAGCAGCTGTGTGTTCTTAGCTGTAAGGAGGCTCTGGGCAACAAATGTTGGCTTTTATCAACCCATTTATTAGTCACAGCCTCCTCAGAGGTTAGTTAAAAAACAAACTAACATAAACCAACACAACTTTCCTGATTATTGTTGTGATGAACTGGAAAAGTTAAGAGACAAAGAAACAATGAAAATATCCAGTGATCTGTATATATGTGTATGTATAGCATGATGCCAAGATAACTTCATAGTGATTTTCTTCATTTGATAGGGCTGGCTACTTTTAGAAATATATGAAACTGTAGAATTGGCATATGTATCTGTTACCTCTTTTAAAAAGTAAGCATTTACATGCACTTTTACCAACAAGTAAAGGCATGTAGAGTGTTTCCAAACCTCATAGTTCAGAATATATTTTGATAAACACCCACTCAGGGTGAAGGGGGTGCCCTCCCCTGAACTGTTTAGATAAATGTGGCTGCTGATTATTTCTATTCGTACAAATACACTCTGAGCAGCAGGATGTCTTTCTGTCTGCTTCAAACAGGCATATTATAAGCCAAGTTATTTTATAAAATGCTAACAGTAAAAATAGGAAAGTGAGGTTTCCTTCATTGCAACCTGATCTGTAAAACAGTGTTTTCCCTGAATCTTTAGCTCATACTTTCGTTCTCCAAGAGTGAATGGAGAGAGAGAGCTTAAAAAGTGGATGAGGTGAGGTGTAGAGACCACTAATAAAAGCACAGTTTATCAGCTAATGTTGCTGGTCTTTATTACTCACTCTGTTTTGCTTATGTCTGTGATAAAGTAAGATATTTCATTTTATTATTAATGCATTAAAATTCTGATGCAGAAGTAAGGAAATATTTATACAATCAGAACTAGATTGTTTTTTTTTTAATTTGACCCAATTCCATTATTTTTGAAATTAAAGCAGTGGGAAAACTGTATTAAGAGGAAATCAAGTTAAGCCAATGCAGGAAGCCCAAGCTGAAAAGAAATGAGAAACTGGCATATTTGTAGTGTACCTATATTATACTAACTAATGTTGAATATCTATATTGTTTTTGCTTAAAATGTAATACTTTTTTATATATGTGTATGTATAGACATATATATGCATGTATATGTATTTTTTCGTATCCAGTGTGTGGTAAGAAAGATCAGAATAGCAATTTCCCAAAGTAAAGGAAGAGCAAATGAGTCAATGATAACCCAAGGTATCTGATCTTGTATCTGTATCTAATGCTTTAGCCTCTGTAAACAAACACAATGATTTAAATGTAATAGGATGGGCTCCTATTTCTTTGAGAACTAAAAAATAATGATAGATTGTCTTGAGTCATCTATGTAGAAGAGTTAGGAAGCAGGTAATTGCTCACTATAGAGGCTATACTGTTATACTCACATTTTCTATTAAGAATTGTTCAGCAAGCAATAGTTCAACTCACCTGCAAGCTCCCTTTTGTACCCTAGGATTCTTTTAATATTACATCTAGCATTAGGGAAAAGGATGTTTAATGTTGTTGCTTGATGGTGCAAGTAGTAAAGCTTATCTTCTAGTCTGATTTTTGCATAGGAATTTATACCTGGTTAAACAGAGGAAGTGATTTACAATTTGAGGCCATATGCATAAGAAAAACTACAAGAATTGTTACAAGCAGACTTTGTAAGTACAAAACAATTCTGTCTTAAAATGCTGGTTTGCTTTTTCGGACAGTGTCACGGTGCCTAGAGAAAGCCAAGGAGGAAGCTGAAGTGTGCATATACCATGTAAATGTACAGCTCTAGGACATGCTCAAATAAGCAGTAAGACCTACTTCATATGGTGCAGGGTAGAGAAACAAGCTGAGGAACCCTAAGTAGACAAAAGTAGTAGTAGAGATGAAGGAATTTGGGATTAACACTGCAGTAGCAGTGCTGTTAGTGCTCAAAGAGCCAGTACAGTTGCCATTGTCTTGTGTAACGGCATCTTTCTGCTGCACCTTGTCAGTATGTTTCTTGAAAAGGCTTCAGCATTTGGTTCTCCCAGTGGTCTTTAGAGATCTGACCCCTCTGTCTTTATATCACATTACAACTCTATGAGTTTGTCTCCAGAGACAAAAAGCATGCGCTTTCCCCACTTGCCGCATGTCTTTTGGGTATACCTTATGAAGAAGGTCTTGGAAACACAACAAGTGCAGAAGAATGAAGCAGAAAAACCCTAAGGTTTACTGTAGTTTTCTCTACAATAAAACATAATTTCTGGCATAGACCTTCGGCTGCAGAATTATTTCATTCTTTGTGATGCTTCAAAGTATGTCTCTCTTGTTTCTGGTGAATCTGTTCTGTGGCTTTCCGAAATGTGAATTAGATTGCTAGTCCTCATACATTGCTGCAGGTTTCTTTTTTTTAGTATAATTTGACTGATGTTTTCTTTGTCACTGTCAATTACAGCAGAGATTCAGTATCCCACATTATAAGACATACTTTTATGACCAAATTCAGCATGTTTTTGTATTTCTTGAGTATTTTCAACCTTGTTTCTCAGACTATTTCATATCTGCATAAGCTTGTAAAATTTCATTTTAAAAATGTCAAATTACTTGTTTTGGTATTGGTCTGGATCAGACTTCCCTTTTTGGATGGACTCAAGTTAATTTTTCACGTTTAGGTGTCCCTGTAATATTTTTCTTAACAAAGGCAAGAAAGAGACTTCTCAAGATGAAGCAGCAAGGTTACTGCTAACAAACTACTTTGTCCTGTATGTCATTGTAAAGTAGTAAAAACAAATACACAAAATCCTTTTTCAAAACTAATTTGTGTTAGAAGCCAGCCTTTGAATGCTGCATTCGTGTCAGAGCTCGAAATCTGGCCCTTAGACTTAATGCACTTCGTGAAGGGGTACATTCTCTGGAAATAAGAGGCAGACCTCCAGTGACAAGCACTTTTTAATCACCGGTAACAGCCAGACTGAATTGTTTCACAAAGCTATGCAACAACAACGGAGCTGGACATAAGGAAAATAATTCATACTGAGCCTGACAAGTAGAGGGCCAAGGTTAGTGTCGTTCTACAATCTAGACCGCCATGAGGGATCACTTAGGGACATTTTGCAGTGTTAATTGTTTTACAGCTACTCTGGAGTAAGAGGCCAGAGCTGAAACCGTAATCTGAAGAATGTAACTCTCTGCTTTTAAATGGACAGACTTTTATCAATTAGGAGATATTCAAGTCCCGGTACAGGATGTGGTCAGACTTCTCTCTCAACAGCCCCACTTTCTTTTCTGGGTCCCCTCCTTTGAGTTATACCCAAGTGTGAAAACCACAAACACAGCATTTGCTGTATTGAATTCAAGTACTGCTCAAAAAAGATAATCATCCTATTTGCCTGATCAAAGTTGCCTCCTTTCTTTGTTATGAAAGTGGGGTGAGAGGGAGAGGAGGATTGAGATACACTTGCCTTTCACATACCTTTTGGGTAAGTTCGCCTTTTGATGTAGTGTGTATTTCAGACTGTGATTCATCTGGATCTTTACCATGACGTACTTGTAGATGACACTGAGACTGGCTGGCCTGTCTCCCTCTTCTTCTTTCTCCTCTGGTGTGGTGATGGAATAAGAGTAGGAAAGAGAAGTGGCTGAAAGCTCCATGTTCCCTTCTTGGGATGGAGGGGACTGGAGACAAGTGAGTGCAGTGAAAGGGGGCAGCTGCAAGGCGGGCCCAGGCTGGAGAAGGGGAGGGCAGACCTACAGCTTTCAGCACTGGCCCACACAGATCGAATTAAAGCAGCTGAAGTCGAAGAAGAGTATTGTTCAAGTAACCAAGGTGGCCACTGGACCATAGCAAAGTTATTGTCCTTGCTAATGGTATTTATTGCAAGATTTGGCAGAGTTCTTTATAAGAAGGTATTATTATTTCTGACTAGTAAGAACATTTCTTTGTAAATAAATGTCAGATGATCTGGCATCCTTCACCTGTTTGAGTTCTGCTTTTTCTAGCAGTCGCAAGGGAACCACTACAGCTATATTAATCTGACAAATACTATATTTAAAAGAAAAAAACACCCATAATGCAAAACCACAACAACCACCCCCAAAACAAAGAAGCAGACAACCCCCCATGCCCCAACAGATACCAAAAATAGCGTAGCAGGAGATAACAACATCAAAGTGAAGGAAATATGAGCTGACTATGAAGAAATAATTAGAATATGCAGAATTATAAGGAACTACCAGGAAAAAAAGCACATTGGTTTCAGAAAAATGCGTTCAGCTTAGTATAAATTAATAATACTATCTCTTTTGGCTTTTGCTTTATAGTCCCTGAGCCTTTTTGCTGTACTAGGATTAAATCAATATAGCAAAAAATATTCTTTACCTAAATTTCCATGAAAAGCAGACTCGCATTATCATTTGAATTACTTAGATGAGGCTTATGGAAAACATAGTAAGATATTTGTGCTAAAGCAATAGAAGTATGCAGTTCTCCTATAGGAGTATTCCTTCTGGAATAGGAGAATGGAGGTATTGTGTGTTATGTTTTGGTAGTTGTGTGTTCTGTTGTACTGTGTTGTGACTGTAAATAGGGTTAAATTCTTAGAGATGGTATTTCGGTTTTGCTTATTTAAGGAAACTAATCTCTTTTCAAGTTTAACTTGAGAAATATGGAAGTATTATTTGAGGAATGAAGGATTATATGAACTTGAACACTGGCAAAAGGCAATATAAAAATAAAGAGCTTTTTGCCTTCTGAAAAGTTATATTTCTTTGTGCCAAAACGCAAGACCTCTGAGTGCCACAGAGCTCTGCTTGACAAGGACTGAATTAACAGTAACATTAGATTCATGAAGCTAAATAAAATATTTTTGTTGTGACCATTAATTAAAATGAAAATCCTTCTGGGACTGTATGGCAATCTGTCAGTTGGGTTCTTAGGAAGGGAGCAAAGTATTTTGTGGGGACCTTTTCAGTGTATTGTATGAAAAGGTCAAGTTCTTCAAGGTTTTGCCTTGTAGGGCTAAATTTGAAGCTACCTCCTCTCTTACTGTTCTTGAAGACAACCATTAGCATTGTTTACTGTCACAGGGTTTGAGAAATGCAAAGTGAGCAGTAGTGTTTTTAGATGCAGAAGTTTTAGTTTAATCTATTGCCTATTTGCTGTTAATGAAAGGACTACTGACTACTGTGCCCAGCTGTGCTAACATCCTATGTGGGCTACATCACGGCTTGTTGTGTTTCAGTAATTCTAGTTTGTGTGAGCTCTACTGAGCTCACAATACAGAGGTAGAACAGACAAAAAACCTATTGATTCAAGCTTGGTTTTCTCCATCTTTCAAGGGAATGTATGTTACTTATTGTCTGTACAGTAAAGGGAAGGTGAAACTTTGTTGGTAACCATGAAGAGTTAATTTCTAGGGAGTTTTTAAAGGTTATAGGCTAGTATTTTTTAAAAATATTTCTTATTAATTTAATACTCAGGAGGCTGACTAACCAAGTACTAAGTAGTAGATCTGTTGTTGCTGACAAAACCTGTTATCATTTTACTTTTTGATTTTTTTTTTTACTGACTTTAGGATCTATTTGCTGACTTTGTGCAGTATGAAAATTTGATGGCATTTTTCAGGAGTTGCACTTGGGAAAGCCTTAGGGTTGAGGAATAAGAGCAGAGAAGTTGGATAGGGATGTAAGAGCGTTTGCATGCATGGACTTTTGTGCTGTTTGTGTCTTGACAGGTGTGGTCTCTCCTTCAGTGTTGTGCAGGAAAAAGGCTCAGGACATTTGCGGTAATCCCTGTTGAGAGGCAGGAGTTGGAAACAAAATTGTCTGCCTGGTCCCTCTGATAATTACAAAGATTGAAGTTGAAAGCGGATATAAGAGTGATACAAAAGTTACCAGGGAAAAAAAGCATTTACAACAAATCCCATTAAATTAATTGTGGCAGTTACTTGAGCTCAGGAAGCCTTGAATTCCTAGGGCTTTCCACCAAGAGAGCTTGCAGAGAACCAACCCCTGTTAAAAATGAGTTATAGTGTAAATGAAGCCACCTAAGCTTAGGAGGGCAAATTTTGTTGTGTTCAAACCCATTTTGGAGAACAGAGCTGACCTTTTATCCTCACAGTGTATATCTCACTGGGGGATTTTGTGTGCTTTGACTGTCTTGAGGAGGTTAAAAAGGCACGTCCATACTGAACCTGGTCAAACAAAAAACTCTGTGCTTCTCTCATGCTTTTGGAAAGCCTGTTTTTCTGTTTTTTAGCTGAACCAGAAATTTTATCCAGTTCTGATCAGGAGTTATGTCCCTGCTTCCTTCCTGCTATTTGTGCTTCCTGCTGCTGTCCACCAGTTCTGGACCTGCAATCTCACAGGACGTGGCTTATACCATAGTTAAAGTGTGCCTGCAGTTTATAGAGTATAAGCTGAGCTAATTTTAAGATGGTAGCTTGGATTTTCATCGAATAGGAGCTGAATAGGTTTTTGGAAGGCTAGCTTGCCCTAAACACAGAGCTGTCATAGCGGTGTTGCTGCCTGTCTCCAAACTGAGTTGTTTAAAGCAGACTCAGATTTACCTCTTACGGCTGTGTAATCATAGTTAGATGTAGATATTGTGTGTGAACAGCTTCTAGTGGGCTTCTAAGGAAGCTGTATGGGTTGGGAAGTCTGGATTTGCTTGGCTGCTCATTTGCTTATCATATGAAAGAATTCAAATATGACTCAGTTTCTTGCTGCCTCCGTAAAAAGGAAAGGAATCTGGTCAATTTTTTTGAGCAACATCTATCTTATTAAGTACTTCATCAGGCAGAATTGAAATAGTTGAAACAAAACCAGTAAGATGTGTTGCTTGATGAAAACAAATACAAGCAGTAGCCTGTATTATCAAGATAAAAGTGCCGGTGAATTGTGCCCCTCTTGCCACAGCTGTATTTCAGGTATGTGGGATATAGCAGACAAATTAGATTTCATGTTTTTTTTCATTTGTTGCTCAGGTAACCTCAATTAGGGTAAAGCTATGTGCAGGACAACAGCTACTTTTAAAAACTCAAACGATCCACTGTGATTGTGTGTGCGTGTATGTGCGTACACAGACACAGAGAATGTATTGCCATGGTTTTTAGACATAGGATTTTCTAGGTATTAATGTCACAATACCTGTCTACCTGACAAATTATATTTGACCTCACAAGCTGAATTTCTAGCTCAAACACCGTGACATCACTGGATTTTGCACGTGTGGGAATGCCTGCATCTTCTATTGGCTTCAGGTGGGACTGTAGGTGTTGAGAATTTGAACATTAGTTTATCAAATGGAAGCATGAAAATTAGAGGCAAGCATATGGAGCAGTTCACATAGATATTTGGCACACAAGGAGTTAGGGTTTCCAAGTATATTTTTTCATAAAAGGTTTTTCTACCCACATGAAAGATGATTTCTTAAAATGTGTTTGTCTTTTTACATGATGTGGTAAAGGGTGCATATCCACAGTCCTTGTATACATTTTTGTCATCAGAAAGCTTTATTTTCTGGGTCTCTTCTTTATGTTAACTTTCATAATGTGTAAAAAATGTTTGATATGTAACAGTGGTTTTATTTTTATGAAATGTACTATTTTATACTTACAAAGCTGGTAAGAAGTGAGGAGGTTGTGTTCGGTCTCTTAATTTCCATTAAGAAATAGTACACTTTTTAATATGTCGCCATGCAGTTCAGCCACCTAGGAATATTTTTTAAAAATGTCATTACTCTGTTTTTTTTAAATGACTGTCAGTGCAATAACTGTGCAGAATGAACTCTGCCCTACTTCCTCTGCCTTCTGTTTTCAGTTTTTATCTTTTCTTTACAATCATAGAATCGGTGACCTACCCTGACAAAAACCCCTTCTAAACCATGTCCCCAAGTACCTCATCTACCCTTTTCTTAAACACCTCCAGGGATGGTGAATCCACCACCTCCCTGGGCAGCCTATTCCAATATTTAATAACCCTTTCAGTGTAAAAATGTTTCCTGATATCCAATCTAAACCTCCCCTGGCATAACTTGAACCCGTTTCCTCTTGTCCTATCACTTGTCACCAGGGAGAAGAGGTCAGCCTCCATCTCTCTACAACCTCCTTCGCCCTGACAGTATAGAATGTAATATCTTGAAAAGTGATATTTTTTTTTTCTCATACTACCCAGAGCAATGTTGTTATAATTTTATCTGATGAGTTTGTTGAATTTGATGGATTATTTGTAAAGTTAAATGTTATATACAGTAAACTATAACAAAATATATACAAAATAATACATTTTCAGAATAGAGATTGAAACAATAAACTGTATAATAAATGCAGTTGTTGATGATGATAATTGAATTGCTTTTGTAATAACCAGGAAACTTCACTGATTTACGGGTTTTATTCAGAAGTACTCCTCAATACCGGGAAAAATATTTTTTTAATAGACAAAGTTAGTGAATTTAATACAAAACTCTAGAGTGCCCAATATAAGTGGTGCTCCAAGTAGAAAATATGCTCATATTTCAGAGAACATTAGTATTGTTTGGTACACTTAAACCTCCTTCACAAAAAATCATTCAAGAGAGTTGTTTCATTACCTTTTTTCTTATTGTAAAGACGAGCTCGTGAATATTTTTACTGTCAATATCTATGTCAAACTCTGCTTTCTGAACTAACAAAAATTGTTAAATAGGTCGTCAGCACTCTGTTAGCCCCACTGAGACAAAATGCATCTTTACAAATAGGTACGTGCTGACTAAGTAAATTCATTGTATCTGAAGCAGCTGTGTGTTGGACTTTACTGAGCACATTTGAAAGAAAATAATAATTTTTCCATTTCTAGTTGTGTTACAGATGTGATAGACTTTGCTACGCAAGAGTACTCGCTTTGAGACGTACCTACTTGTACACACACTCGTTTAGATAAACAGGGCTGTTTATTATGAAAAGTGAAAATTAACAGGAGAAAGAGTACAGCTAAGAGAGACTTAAGGATAGCGTATAGATATAGTAAAGAGGGATTTATTTTGGCAACCTTATACTGAGAATGAGCTTGAGCTCTGTTTCTGGGCATGATTCACAGGTTTGGAATATAATCAGGCTAGAGTTTACACAGATTTGATTACCGTATATTAAGTTTATATGAGTCTATTCCTAAGGATACCTTAACAGCAACAAGTGGAAAATGAATTTTTAAATATGCTAAAGTTTTAGGGAAAGCTTTACCAAATATTTGTGAGTTTAGCTCAAAGGGGATTTGATGCCCCAGTGTTCCAGCTGGTTTTCAGTCTCAGCCGTAAATTTCATTTGCAATGCTTTGCTGTTACCATCAATGTTGAGAACTGCTGATAACTACTTAAGCATTTTCTCTGTCATCCCCAGGAAAGATGTCTAGAGACCGGGCTTTAAGGAAGCAGCAGCAATTGAATAATTTGGTAGCAGCGGTGACAAAGCTTGCTAAACCTGGAGACGTGATTGTGGATTTTTGCAGTGGAGGGGTAATGTATATTTTTGTTTACATGATGCATTTTCTTTCAGCTTTCATCTTTGCAGTTCTAGGTGGTTGCTGCCACAAAGCAAAGCAAAGGTACAAATGCTGAAATTTTAGCTGCTTTCAAAGGTTCTGTCACTGGGTAAGGGTCATGTAATAGGTCAACAACAGGGAACACTGAAAATTGACTCAGATTTTGTTGTTTTTGTTTTCACAGGGCCATGTTGGAATTGTTCTTGCTCACATGATGCCGTCGTGTCAGGTAATTTCTAAATAAAGAGTACAGACAGTATGAGCTTTTTGGTCTGTAATAATCATCTCAAAAAGATGTGCATGGAGGGAGAATAAATGCTGAGAAACAGTTGTCTCAGCAGAGGACTTACATTTGGAACCTGCAAATTTTTATCCTAATCCCAACTGTGTGCAGTGCTTGCCTGAGTAAATAGAAGTTACATGAAAATATGAAATATTTGCAAGCTGACTGATATTGGTAAATACTGAATGCCTTCCATTGTTGTTGGGTTTCCTGCTAATTATTTTTTTGATGTGCCACAAGTAATTTAGAGGTTTTCTCAACTAAACTACTAAGTATTGTGCTTGTTGGTAATGTTATACTTTGATTTCTCAGTATTGTTTTGCCTTACTTTCTGCTATGTATGAAATCTAGGTGGTGCTCATAGAAAATAAAGAGTTGTCTCTGATGCGTGCTAAAGACAGAAGTGATGAACTAGGATTAAACAACATTTGGTTCATTCAAGCAAATTTGGACTATTTCAATGGGACTTTTAACATTGGGGTAAGTGATCATAACTCTTTCACTTCAAAGCTTCAGTGCCTGGTTAATTATTTTTAAAATAACTGAAATACCTGTAAAAAAGAAAATTCTGTATGTTCTTACAGACAGGTATTTTTGGTGCTACGAGAAGCGCCCTTGTTATATTAATCTGTGTTAAGTTTGTTTTGTATTTATTATTTGTTGCAAATTGGCATGACTTGTATATTACATGAATGAAGAAAGAAGTGTCTGTTCCAGTCAAATACAAAAATATGAGTACTGCCTGACCATGTTGAAGAAAAAGTGGGGTAGATTCTTGGTTTAATCACGTTATTTTAAAATCAGTGATTCATTAACGTATATACTCTGCAGAAGGTTTTGAAAACGGGAAGAGAGGAATACTGTTGCTCAAACTGAACTTGAGTACAGTAAAGTGAGATCAGAAGTGCAGTTAGGTAACAGTAAAAGCATTTTAAGATAAAGCAAACAACTCAAGACTACGCAATGCAAAACTGAGAAGGAACTATCATGACAGAGAGAACGTTATACTAAGGATATACGCATGTATTCTTTGTATAAAGTATACTCAAGCTGTATTTAAAAAGGCAGAATGATACCTCAGTTTTATAGGACTTATGCTGAGTACTCAACAGGTGTTGAGTCAACCGGTGATATTCTGACAGTTAACTTTACATGAGGAGACCAAAGGAGGAATCTAAATTCTGCGGGAAAGTAGTTGATTTGAATACCGATTCAAAGTATCTATGTTAGACCCTGAAAGTAAATGCGATCAATGTCTTCTCCAGAATTATGCAGGCCTCCTGAAGAGTAAAGCATAATTAATCTTTTGTAACTCTGTAAAGATTCCTGTCTTTCAGTTTTATATTCTGTTAATAGAACATGGACTTTTGCAGCAAGCTCAAAGCTTTCAATGTGAGTCTGACTGTTCTTTAAATCACCCATCCAAGGGCCTGTTTTGGCTGTAGGTTAGGATGTTTAATGCTGGAGGTTAATGGTACATGAAGAGTGCTGTTTAACTATTTGTTTGGTTTATTTAATAAAGGAAAAGAAATACAGTGCAAGAGAAGGAGGAGAGAATAAATTATTTGAGCTCAGTCCTTCCAAGTGTAAATTTCCAGTTCTCTCGCTTTATTTTCTGTGCTATATTGTCATACAGATCTCAGAGGATGAACTTGAGATCTACTTCAAAAAATCAGGATCTCATAAATAATTTACTGAATTCTGCATGTGAAACGTGTAATAGTTTTCCAGTGAAACAAGTCTCCAATTTTCTGATCGTAAGAGTTCCTGTTTTCATTTCTTGGGGTCTATTTTTAAGGTTAATACTAAATTAAATATCTCTGTGCAGTTTTTATTTAATAAAAAAGTGTTACATTCTCTCAAGTTTTGTGACAAGGAAAGTATTGAATTATACATCAGAAAAATTCACTTGGAAATTCTTCTTGACTTGATTCTGTAGTCTATTCAACAGACAAACCTGGAGATTTCCCTTTTTGTGAGACCCGTATCAATCTCAACTTCAGAATTAGTTTGTATCATACCATGATTCACTCTTTAGGATTAGCTCATTAACTTGGAGTTAACTACTTTGTGCAGCCACATTTAAGAAAGGAGCTGGGTGGTTTACTGACCAGTAGCTCAAGTGTTTGGTGTGTTTGGAGGTAAACAATGTAAAGTTTAGCTGCCTTTGTATCATTATGTCATAGACAAACGTCTGAATCAAAAATGACAATGTAATATCATAATACATCAGTACGTACAAAATTTGGCAGTGAATCATTTCTAAACCTATCTTTTGAGGCTTGCAAAGCTATTCACTCTTTGTATGACTTCACCATTTTCATTAAAACAACACAGTGTAAATATGAGAGTGGACACGATGACAATAAATTGACTGGTTATAGTACTTGAAATTTTAAGAGGTATAGAAAAATGAACATGACAGAAGTCTTCATTTCTCTCATTTTGGTATTAGTTTAAAACATGAACACATTTTAGTTACCTTGATATCAAATCTTCACATTACTTAGCTATTTTCTTACCTGTTATCTGCCAGGAGGTGAAAAGGTGGTTAAAAAAAAAGTATAATAGAATCATAGAATACTGAGTTGGAAGGGACCTCAAGGATCTTCTGGTCCAACCTTTCTTGGCAAAAGCATTGTCTAGACAATGTGGACAAGATGTCCCTGCACCCTGTCCAGCTGAATTTTAGAATTTTCCAATATTGGAGAATCTACCACTTCCCTGGGGAAATTATTCCAATGGCTGATTATTCTCCTTGTGAAAATATTCCTCTTGTGTCCAATTGGAAACTTCCCAGGAGTAACTTGTACCCATTACGCTTTGTCTTTTCCATGTGACTCCTTGTAAAAAGGGAGTCTCCATCTTCTTTGTAGCCACCCTTTAAATACTGTAACATGGTGATGAGGTCTCTCCTAAGCCTTCTTTTCCCAAGGCTGAAAAAACATAGTTCTCTCGGCCTATCCTCATATGGCTGGCTTCCCTGTCCCTTGATTGTCTTTGTGGCCCTTCTCTGGTCCTTGTCCAGTGACTACTTCCCTTTTGCTCCACAAAAAAATTTCTGCCCTTACGAATTGTTGGGATGATCAAGATCAAGGTTCCGAAACCTTGTCAGGGCAATCCCAAGCACACATACAGAACAGGTGTAGAATGGATTGAGAGGAGCCCTGAGGAGAAGGACTTGGGGGTGGTGGTTGGTGAGCCAGCAATGTGTGCTCACAGCCCAGAAAGCCAACTGCATCCTGGGCTGCATCAAAAGAAGCATGGTTAGCAGGTTGAGGGAGGTGATTCTCCCCCTCTGCTCTGCTCTGGTGAGACCCCACCTGGAGTACTGCATCCAGCTCTGGGGGCCCCAGNTACTGCCTCCAGCTCTGGGGGCCCCAGCATAAGAAGGACACGGACTTGCTGGAGCAGGCCACGGAGGGCCACGAAGATGATCCGAGGACTGGAGCACCGTCCCTATGAAGACAGGCTGAGAAAGTTTGGGGTTGTTCAGACTGGAGACAAGAAGGCTCCAGGGAGACCTTATATTGATCTTCCAGTAGTTATAGAGGGAGCCTACAGGAAAGATGGGGAGGGACTGTTGATCAGGGAATGTAGCAATAGGACAAGGGGTAACAGTTTTAAACTGAAAGAGAGTAGATGTAGATTAGACATTAGGAAGAAGTTTGTTCCTGTGAGGGTGGTGAGGCACTGGCACAGGTTGCCCAGGGAAGCTGTGGCTGCCCCACCCCTGGAAGTGTTCAAGGCCAGGTTGGATGGGGCTTAGAGCAACCTGGTCTAGTGGGAGGTGTCCCTGGCCATGGCAGGGGGGTTGGAACTAGATGATCTCTGTGGTCCTTTCCAACCCAAACCATTCTATGATTCTATGAAACAATGTGTGAGTGCCAAACTTAGTGGTACTTTGTAATATTTTATGTTGTAGTACTATGTCCAACCATGATAAAGGATTTCAGTCTAAAAGTGAAAAGCATCTAGTGTTCATTTAGATGCGAACACCCGGAGGACTCTTTGAGATCTTAGTTGTTTTTAGTACTTATAATATCGCAGGTAACTTGGGAGAACAAGTTGAAAAGTTTAAGTTTGGCTTAGCAGGGTCAGGGGAGGTGTGTTTTTGAGTGTGTTCTTTTGTTTTTAAGATCATTAGAGTGAACCTGAGGCTTCATGAAATGTTCTTTTCCCTTCGCTTCCCTGCACACTTGTCTGCGTGCACTAGGCTCTTCTGGGGAGTTGTAGCACCAGGGGAGTGATACAGGGCACCGGTCTCACCCTGCTTTAGCTCTGTTGCTCTCTTCAGGGACCACTTTGTTTTCCTGTGTCTACAGATATATGGATTTGTGATCCAAATACTTTATCTGTGTTACTCCCCACTTTTTAATTTGTTTCAGATAGTGATTTTAATATATAGGATATCCTGAGAAAGCCTTGTCTTGAGTTTTATTTAGTTAAGTGATTTTTCACTTAACTAAATTGATTCTGAGAAACCTAAAGAAGAAATCAGTTGGTGTAAAAGTTCATACAGGTTCAGCAAAGCTACTGGTTTTATCCGCTGTTGTCTTAAGGTCTCTTTTACAAATGTGCAAGCAAAGCAGAGGTCTTTGTTTTCTACTTGGGTAGATGAGGAAGTAACTATAATTATATTCCATGGTAATCTAATAGCTGTGATACTAAGAATCTATTTCTGAAGTGTAAAGTCGTTTTATTTTTGTTGCGAAATTCAGATGAGCAGAAAACTTTCATTGTGTAATTATGTTCTTAATAATTTTTAACATTCTGCTCGAGACAAGAATATTTGTTAGCATCTGTATGCAGTTATAGTTCAGTTGATGATTAATGGTCTGCTGAGCTTACATCATGCGGTCTGCAAAGAAAAAAGTCTTTGTGTTAACCTATGTCAAAGAGCAAAGTTTCTATCTTTTAACTGCTATACCTTGAAAAACAACTTTGAACCCTGAAATCTGAGCTTTGCATTTTTAAACTTTTTTCCTAAACTTACAGTGAAGGAAAAGAAAAAATACAATGAAGTTTTACAAATCTGCGCTGCTGCATAAAATTAAAAACGTGCTTCAAAAATGTCCTTAATTTAATGAAAACTTAGAGCAATGTTTATGCACCGGACCTAGCCTTTGAGCTACTGAGGGCATGGAAGAAGTCAGGGGAAGTAATGCCTCCATTTCCCCTGGCCCATTTGGCATCACAGGTGTTGAGAGGAGAGAGCTGCTTGCCTTGCCTTGCAATATATTGAGTGCGGCAATAACTTGCCTTTCTGTAGGAGAGCACAAAGAATTTGGGTGCAGCCTTGTGCGTTGCCCAAACACACATCAAGGCTGGCAGGTAGCTGTTGTGATTCAATGATGTTTCAGTTTGAAAGCCCATCACTAAGAAGAAGAAAGAAAAGAAAGAGGAGAAAAAAAGGAAAAGGAGGGCAGGTCATATTTGATTCTGCTCCCCTACCCCCCTCCATTGTTTATTTTCTAAAGTTTTTATTCAATACCTACAATCACATGATCAAAATTTAGGTGTAAATGTTGTCCTTTAAATGTGACCTTTAGGTGTATCTGTTACTTCTCTTACTGCTAAGTTGAAATCCAGTTTTGAAATATTTCTTTGTATTACAAAGTCCTTTTTGCTTGACGAAATCTTTTGACGAATGACCACAACAGTTTTTCTTTTAGTATTTTTCTGGAGCTTTTTTTTAATTTATATTGTATCACAATGCAGCGCACCTACCCCTTTGAGTGCTTTTGGTGAGTGACCCTTGTTCAGTGTTGATGGTTCCCTTGTTAATGGAAGGCACCATAAATTTTCTTCAGCATAGATAGGTAGGAGAGGAACTAAAAACTAAGGAATTAAGGACCAGGCCTTTGGTTTAACAGCTTTCATTGGAAAAACTTCCTCATATATTTAAGTAACTCAGTCAACCAAAAAAAATACTGCAGCAGCACTGTATTTAAAATGTTGCTATAAAGAATTTGCTTGTTTCTCTGTTTTTTGTATTTCTAAAACTCTAGGTGGCTCTGCATGCATGTGGTGTGGCAACAGACATGGTGATCGAACACTGCATCAAGGCACGGGCAGCCTTTGTCATCTCCCCTTGTTGCTATGGCTTCATTCAAAACACAGTGAAGTTTAAATATCCACGAAGGTAAACTAAAGCTAACAAGATAGCTTTAAAATAGCAGCTTAAATAAAGGAAGAAACCACTAAAAGAGTATAGAATTAATCAATTGAAGATCATTGCAAGGGTCTAGGCTAAATTGGTTCACAGTTATGATGTAACTGTTTCCTCCTGTTTCTCCTTGCAAACCCACCCTGAAAGGGAGACAGATTGGCAATTCCTGGGTTATTTTTTGTCTGGATTTATCTATTCATAGTTCAGAAGACTTTATACCATCAACATAGTTGATACAGTATGTGGGAATCTATGTAATATGCAGACCTTGTTCCTTGAAATCACAAAGTTAATAGAAAACTAATGGAAATTACTGTGAGAAGGGGAATTGACATTTTAATGTTGGAGATAAATGTAAGCAGTCAGCTTAAAGAAACGGGCCTGCTTTATACCACAGCTTACTGCTTGTGAAACTCTTCTGATTTATTCCCAAGCAGACAAGCTCTCCTGTATTTCAGTTCATATTTTTAATACTTTTTCAATGGCCTGTGTAGATATCAGATCTGCCATGTTGGAGATATATAAATATTTTAGGCTTAAGAATTGTAATGCCTTTGGTATAAATAAAGTGGCAGAAGAGGTGAACAGCTTTCTGAGGCAGAACTAGATGGGGAAGAGGGCTGTGGGGTTTTTTTCAGAAAGCTGAGCTTTGCATTTTGGATGTCCAAGATGAATCACATTTAATTCTACTACAAATTCCAACATTTGCTAAAATAAGAAACTGAAAACATGCTGTCTCAAAAGGAATCAACAAGTGTAAAAACATCTTATGCATCCATATTAAATATTTTTCCATATTTTTCTATAGTATCAAACTGTGCTGTCACGGAAGTGTGTGGAGAGTAAATATTTAGGATTTGTCAATTTGATAAACTTTGCATTTAACAGTGTATTCATAGTAAATTTGATTCTTCCATCTCTTTATGTGTGTCCCTTTTTGTTTTCTCTTGTAACACAGTACAACAAGTATTCTTAGGGAAGAGACAATAAAATTCTGTCTTCAAAAGTTAGCAGGTGTATACATTTCTCTGTTGACTTGTTTTAAAATTCACTGGATACTGTTTAACTTTTGACCAGTTGCATTTTTAGATCATGAAGACTGGAAATGCTCACCATGTTAGAAAACTTTTGTTGCAATAGATGCTGCAAGAATGTAAATTATGGTCTTGTGTTTGCTAAAATTATGATTCTAACATTGTACGCCTGCATAGAAAATTATCAACCCTAACTCAAACTACATTTTAGGGTTTACTTTTTCTTCATTCTTTGCCACAATCATAAAACATATCCCCATATTGCCTGTGTTCTATGCTCAAATCCATTGTAGAGACACCTTTTGTGAAACAAACAAAATATATGCGTGTTTAGAGGTTGTGTACATGTAATATAAAGTATTTATGTGACAGCGTGGAAAAGCCAGTAAGTCTGTGTTAGCATTTATAACTATCTAAAGAGAGAATTTTTGTGAATAACACAATTGGAAAAAAACCCAAACCACCAAATATGCTTTTCCTTTCCTAGTTAACTGGAACTGTAATGGTTTCTGGGGTTTTTTAATGCCTTTCTGTAGGATACAGATACTGCTATTTTGTTTAAAATGTGTTCAAGTATGTAATGATTGTTTCTGTTTTCCACCTCTGCTTTTTTAGATGTTAATTGATGTAGTCTATTTTTCTTTTCAGTCGTCAGTTCAAAGAAATTTTGTCCTACAAGGTATGTAAAAGGGTTGAGGGGGGAGAGGGTTATGTGCGGGTTCCTGGGTTTTACCGGGTCTTATCAAATGAAATATAAGTGGTTATCTTTTAATTGCAAGGAGGAGCATGTGTTATGTGAGATGTTCATCAGTAGTGCAGATGTCACTGTGTTGCTTCCTCTCCACCATCCTTTTTTTTAAGGCTTTTTTTCTTTAATAAAATTAAATATTTTTTCCACAAAAGAACTTCTTTTATCATAATGTGTAAGTGAGCCATTCCTACATCAGATACTTCAACATGTATGAGTTAACAATTACAGAATACCAACCTATGTAGGTCTTAAGTACAACTGCTTATACTGTGGAAATGTATGATCATTTTTTAGGTAAAAATATTGCTTTTCTAGATACTGTGTTCTGATAAACATTAGATATGTACCAGGAAAATGGGGATTATATTTTTTTAACCCTCAACTAAGAGGGAATTTAAAGAATTCAGAAAAATTCCAGCCATCTTATGTAGGGAAGTTCAGTTATCTGGTAATACACTAATCTTATCTTCCTAAGTCTGGTTTATGTACCCTTTACTAATTTACATGGAAATAAATGTCCATAGATTGAGATGACAAAAGCAGCACAGTGGATTTGGACCTGCCATTATTTTTCCTTTGATGAACATTCTTGGCAACACACTTATGTGTTTCTAAGACATAATCACAAAGAACTCAGATTTCAGTTCAGAAAAAGTTTATTTCCTAACATGTTATTAAAAGTAGACCTGTTGACAGTACAGAGGGAGATGGTGACAATTATAAAGTCAAGGATGCCTACATTAGGAAAGTGTGTATAATCTCATTAAAACTCAGTGAATTTTTTTCTTAATCTGTTAATCCATGGAAGTTTAAATCACAGGGTTTGTCAACACTAATAGAAGTTACAGCATTTTATTACTTGTGGTGCAGAAGGGCACAGGGGTCAAGAACTAAAAAATATTACTGCTCTTAATAATGTAAAAGTCTATACAAATGGTCTAGGCTGGTTGGTGCCTTGAATAATCCTAGTTATAAATAACTTTTGTTATGTAGCTAGCTGTATGTGTTTTTATATTTCATATTAATAAATTGTTACGGGTCATTGGCTAGTAGCCAAAGTTGCCATGTGTTAGCCAGACGTTGCCTGTGTCACCCCCCTCCAGTTCCCATTTTAAATTCATTTCTCTTATCTTTCATTTCAGTGAGATCTAAAAAGACATCCAGAAGTCTGGCAATTCCAAAACTTTTTTGATGAGAACGTTATGCTGTAATTCATTAGTTTATAGCTGCAAAGAATAAGGTTATGATAGCTGTAGATTTCTACCATGATACATTTTCAGACTCTGTTTGTCAAGACACTCTCCCTGTAGGAGAATTGGAAAGTAAAACTGAATAACTTTGCACATACGGCTCTGAAAACTTAATAAGAATTGAAGGCATGGGTGTTCTAGTAAGCAATTTAACTGTTTATGCACATACAAAGTTTGGGCAGTTGATAATTACAATCTTCACTATTTTAGAAATGCTTTTCTTCTTATTTCTGTCAACAAGGAATGTGAAAATTTAATGGCTGTGTCAGGGGGAAATGATGTGGTCATAACTTGAGGTCTAGTTTAACTTTTTGGATCGTCTCTGTAAGAAGCCAAGGCACAAGAGTCAGTCCGCATTTTGAGGTTGGCAAGGCTTGCCTCGGCTCTGGCCTAGTTACGTGCACTGAGAACCTGATGTTGCAAAGAGCTGGGTTGTGTTGAGAGCCTGGAGGCTGGTGAGGAGTTCTGTCCTACTGTGGATCTGCTCCCTCTGCTCTGTACCACTCCCTTTCTCCCTAAGCTGTCAGCATTCTCCCCAGGCTCCCCAGAGATAACTACTGCTTCTCTCCTAACAGCAGCTATATTGTTTGTGGCTCTCCTCCTCCTCTGTTTTACAGTAGTCACATCTGGCTGGGTGTAATGTTTTCAACTCTTTTGTACAACAAAAATAGCCATATTTGAACTGAACTTAAGTCCTAAGCATGTTGTAACGTGTTCCCATTTTGTTTACATATTTCTTATGGAACTGTGAGATGAAAATCTTCATGTGAATGAGCTGTACTAGGGAACAAATATCCCTGCCTCAAGGATACTGTAAATTTATTTAAATAAGTAATATTTGAGTATCAAGCAGTGATAATATTTTATATTTTAATATCTAGGCAAACTTATTTGTGGTCAGGTGTCTATTAAATTTATGAACTGGTGGAGTGTACTGTGGAGGAAGTTACCATCTTGTTTTAGTATGAAGATGGGATTTCATTCAGGTTTTTTGTGAAACGAAGACTTCTGGATGTTTATGTCTGGAGTTAAAAAATAAAGCTGGAGTAAGTATCCTTGCTTCAGGATACTGAAGGAAGCTGAAATATCCTCAGGTGAAGCTGCTCTATCCAGCTATTACAGTAACCAAACCTTTAAAATAATCATTTTATATCAGGCAATAATTAAAAAAAAAAAGTTTTCTTTGTGATCCAAGACACGTGTCCTTTTTTCAGAACTATAACTCTGGAAGCTTTGCTTGGCAGAGCACTTGTTTCTTTTTTCTCCCCATGACATTATAGGACAGTTGGGAATGTACAATTCTAAAATGGTTCGGATTTACGCTGTCCTGCACTTAATACTACAGCTGTCCCAAAGAGCACAGCTGGCATCAGAATATTAATTTCATTGCTACACCTTCAGGGGTTTTTTTTCTCTCCATCTGGCTAGCTTGTCTCCTTGGCTTGGCTGGTCATGCTAGCGTAGGCAGTGTTTTTTGAAGGCAAATGAGGATGGGGTTCTGCCTGCTTGTGTTGTGACCTAAGCAAGGGAGTAACGCGGTGGGCCTAACCCTCCCTCCACTGCACCGTCCCCCTGCCTGACAAGACAGGAAGAAATCAACAGCAGCTGTTGTAGAAGCCTCTGCAGAAACTTTGAATGGAAAAGGGATAGTTTGAAAGTGAGTTGTGCTCATTTTGAGGTAGGAAACTCTCCCATTCACAGCCAGGTATGTTTTGCCTTCAGGATCTTTTGGGATTGATCCTGAATGGATTTGTCAGAGCAGAGGAAATCTGACCCACAAGGCGATTCTTCTGGGATTCAAAAATCACTGCTTGGGAGAAATATGCAGTAGTTCAAATTGCTTATTTAAGAATATTTTCTTTGTCTGGATGCAGAGCTGTGACCCTGTGATGACTGTGTTAAAAGAAGGCTGTGTTGCTCATCAGTAATTGAAGGCAAAATTCATGTGCAGTATGTCTTTGAAGAATACTGTCTTGTATACATTGCATCTGATTCAACTCCTGCAGAGAATTAGAAAAATTTTAGCAAGAAACAAATACTCATGAGCAGCAATGTGGTCGTGGTTACAAACACTTGATTTACATACATATTTACAAGTCAAAGCAGTATCAAAATTAGTATTTGCACACAGATAACTTTTCTAGAAACATAGTCTTCAATATGATAATGGTTGCGATACTTTTAAATATTTAATTAGACTTTTCTTATTTTATTTGGAAGAGGGAAATGCTTCTGGACAAAATTTCTTTCCTTTTTTTTTTTTCTCAAGGAGCACATGATCCTTTGCAGATTTGCAGATCAGACAGCTGTTCAGCTTCCACCTGAACGCAGGCTAATAGGTAGGAATTTCTGCAGCTGTTGTGTAAACTGTTTTGGTAAGGTATTTACCTTCCTATATAAAGGAAGTAGTAGTACATTTTTAATGAGGGCATTAAGTTACTGTCTTCATGTAATACTCGAAAAATTTGAGTTTCTTGACTTATTTCCTCTTGCTATTCTGAACTATGGTGTAGAAACTCTTTTCTTCTTTCAGAATTATCAATATGAAAGAGAGGGTTTGCATTTTACTGATTTTTGTTGCTTCACTTCTTTTTTCTCTCATCATTCTCTGAAAAGAATGAGGTTTTTGTGAAGTTCACTATAGTCCTGTTATTGCCAGTTTATCTTACATTAAAAGCACAGGCTATTGGTAGTAGTGATTTTCAGTGTGCACTCTTTGTTCTGCTTGTAATCTGTGGTGATAACTCTCGTAGAAGGGCGAACATCTAATAAGAGCTGCAAATAATGAGGCTAAATTGCAGAGGTTGGGCTAGCTTTGGTACAGGCAGGCTTAAGAACATACAGACCTATTTGGCCACCTCATTATTAGGATCTTCATACTAATTTTAGGAAAAAAAACCCAGAAGGTTTTCCGTGATTTTTTTTTTAAATAGTTAATAATATTTATAATTTGAAATCTTTGTCAAAAGCACAGTTTGGCTTACCCCTTTACTAGACCTCCCATTGTGGGGAAAATTATGTTACAGCTACAGCAGTGCATGACTCAGTTTTTACCTTTTGGTAGTCAGTTGTGTTTCAAGTTTGTACTTTATTGCCTTTCTGAGTAAGAGCAGCTGCCTTCTGTTTGGACATTTCCGTGCAATTAATGGACAAAGTAAGTTGATCCCTAAGTTTTTTGTTTCTTGGTCAGGTGTCAACGATTCTGAGGAAAAGAAATGTAAGAAGCTATCATTAAGATAGTAGAAATTTAATTACTCAGAAGGACAGCAGAATACATAACACTTCAAATATTTGGAATAAGCAAAGCCATTTCTTCATTATATGCAATATTCTAGTATTCTTTGACTTACAAAAGGGTAGAACGTGCTCCTGTCTGGTATTAATGTTCTTATGGAACCTCTAAACTGTCTTCCAGGTCAGAAAAGACAGAAGGGACTGGGAACTCTTCGGATATAACTGTGCATTTTTGGCTTGCAAGAAACACTTAGAAAGTGTATTAAAGCAGTAGAAGTACATAATCATAATGTTTTTAGAAAGCTTCATTTGAAGAGCTCGAAGTATTTCCTACACTCACTGCACAAAAAGAAAATAATACAGATTCTGAGATAAAATATCTATTTTATAAAAAAGTTGTCAGGTCTTTTGCTACTATCACAGTATTTGCAAAAAATAAAACAAAAGTGCAGTGTTCAATTAGCAGTGTAGCACCCTACATTGTCTCCTGCTGCTTACCAGGTGGACTGAAGATTGGAAAATGACCCAAAAAACTTCTGTGAAAGATTGTAACTTTTATTTGTTCTCTGTCGCTGAAACTGCATTTTTTCCCTCAAATTTAAATTTTGTGTGCTTTGCCCTGACAAAAAACCCAAACATAAATCTTATTCCTCTGCCCTCTACTACATCATTGCTTTTTTCTATTTTAAAGAATGCTATTTTTTCTGTTAAGTTCCATGGAATACCAGTCTGTTTCAGTGAAGATCTTTCCCATTTCAGTGTTTTGTTTCAGCTTCGAAATTGGTTTTATGAGAATCTTGTTGGGGTACTTTTAAGTTTTGCTTGCAAATAATTGAAGATTGAATTAGATCAGTGTTACAGCCATGGTAAGATATATATATTTTTATTTAATTTTGTGCAATGCCTGATCAGGTATCGAGAAAACTGTAGATTTAATTTAATGAAAATATTCCTGAACAGGTAAAGACTTTTTCTTTTCTATTGTAAATGGTGGGAAAATGACTCGTTCTGCTACTTTTTGAATATTTAAGGATTGCATTGTAAACTGTATTTTAGCAATTACCACTGAATTTCTACAGCTTCAGTGAAGTGACAAATCATTTTGTTTCATTAACTGTGAGCCCTTAAAGCACAAAGTACAGCATTCTGTCTGTGTCTGTCATGGCTGAAACAACACATTTGTCAAAGGAATTATCTCCAATTTCTGTAGTATCTGTGAACGTAAAAATACACAGTTGAACCCAGTTCTGCTATATATAGCAATCCCCTCGTAAATGAACAAAGTTCTGTTTCCCATTTTCACTGAACATGTGTGTTTTATTTGCTGTATGGAGCAGTGGGACCTGAGTGCAAACATACTGAATGGTTTTGTGAACATTGCTACAGCACACCTGATTTATTCCGTCTGATCACAGAACTGCTCCATGTTTCTCACATGGTCTTACTGAGAGCACCGAGGGAACTAGGCCCCAGCTGTGACAATCTCAACTCCCCCTTAGTGTTTACGCTTCAAATAATAATGATATTGCTGTCAGTGGCAGGAGTGTTTTGTTCAATGAACTACACAAGGTGATTTTCTGTGAAACTACAGCTGTAGGAGAACGGTGCCATAAGAAGTAATTTACAGAGATCTATCCCAGTTGGTTATATAAACTGGTAATTTCTCCCTGCAATGGACAATTCCACACAGGACTGAGTTGGAAAGTTCTTTTTCAGGCCTATCCTTAATATCATATTTCCAAATTGTCTCCTGACCAATTACCACCCCTCTCAAATTCCAAGCCACTAGGAGAATGGATTCCAAACGTTATAAAGGTGGTGAAGTCAAAGTAGTGAATTTCTTTTGTAAATAAAGGATTCACATGAGATTCTGGTCAATGTCTCACTGTGGAAAGACAGAATAGGTTGGATTGAGTACTGTATTAAAGTGTGATGTGCACCAGCTGTTCGGTAATAGAAGGATACTGGGAAGCATGTTAGTGCCACCTACTCGAAACTTCTACAGGCACCTAATAGATGCATGACAGGGCTTGTCATGATACAGGCACTCAAGCCCTGTATATATTCAAGGGAGAGAGGTAGGCAATTCCAGAGGGCAGTTTGGAATGCCAGCCTTGTATTCCTGAGTGCTCCTGTCTCTTCCCTTCATCAAATCATAGAATTGTTTAAGTTGGAAAAGACCTTTAAGATCATCAAGTCCAACCGTTAACCTAGCACTGCCACGTCCACCACTAAACCATGTCCCTGAGCACCACATCTACACAACTTTTAAACACCTCCAGGGATGGTGACAACCACTTCCCTGGGCAGCCTGTTCCAATGCTTGACAACCCTTTTAGTGAAGAAATTTTCCCTAATGTCCAATCTAAACCACTTGGTGACCACTTGTGACTGGGAAGAAGACACCAACCCCCACCTTGCTACAACCTTTCAGAGAGTGATAAGATCTTCCCTCAGCCTCCTGTTCTCCAGGCAAAACAACCCCAATTCCCTCAGCTGCTCCTCGTAAGATTTGTACTCACCAGCTTCATTGCCCTTCTGTGGACATGCTCCAGCAAATCAGTGCCTTTACTGAACACAGTATTTGAGGTGCGGCCTCACCCATGCCGAGTACAAGGGGATGACCACTTCCCTAGTCCTGTTGGCCACGCTGTTTCTAATACAAGCCAGGATGCTATTTGCCTTCTTGGCCATCTAGGCACACTGCTAGCTCATATTCAGCTGGCTGGCCACTAACACCTTCAGGGACTTTTGTGCCAGGCACCTTTCCAGCCACTCTGCCCCAGACCTGTAGCGCTGCATGGGGTTGTGACCCAAGTGCAGGACCTGGCACTTGGCCTTGTTGCACCTCACACCATTGGCCTCAGCCCATCGATCCAGCCTGTCCACATCCCTCTGTAGAGCCTTCCTAACGTCAGGCAGATCAACTCTCCTGCCCAACTTGGTGTCCTCTCAGAACCCAGATATATTTAACTGTACAATTCTGTCAGGAACAAAAGATGTAGGATCATTGGCTTTGAGATTGAGGCAGGATTGTGCCTTGTTCATGACCTGAATCTGTATGACTATTAGGGATAAAACATTTCAGGGACGTGCTAAATCTTTCTTGCAAGAGAGTTTCAAACTGCTGAATATACAATCAAATCAATTCTGTATTTCAGAACATAATAATCAATTATAATGAGTAAATACGTAACAAGAAATGGCCTCATCATCTTGGCATGGCTGTATCATCATACAAACTTCAAAGCAGAAAAATCCCTTGAATTTATCCCTCCCATTTTTTCTGCAGGTAAACCTGGGATAAGATTAGTTTTCATTAGTAGTTTAGCATCTTTGTTTATAAGCAGTTACATCCATATGTCTCAAAAATCAATTACGCAGGATCACTGTTTGGTATTTTAGTATTTTCTTGTTATTCAATAACCAGAGATTTTCAGATTTTAGGTGAAAGTACAGGAGGAAAACAGTTATGGTTATAACTGGTTATATATGGTCATATATAAATTCAGAGAGCTAAGTGATAAGACAGGCATCTTTTTTCTTCCTGTGGCTTTTGCCTTAATGCATGGCTTTTTCTGTGAATTTTAAGAATATTTAAAAGTAGTTGTGCCTATTATGTTTCTCCAGATGTAAAGAGTTAATAATCCTTCTTAAGCCCTTTGCTAAATGAGAGTTACAAGTCACAGATGTGATTTCGAACCATTAATGAGTGTCTACTTGAAGTAAAGCAGATTAAGATAGTTTTTTATGTAGTCTTGGAACTTACCTTTTTAGATGATTTACTGATGTGTTTTCCTAACATTATATATTGAAGTGCACGTTTCTGATGTTTCTACATTTTTAGAGTTTCCATGCTCTCCTTTGCTCTCATTTTAGGAAAGCAGTGTATGGGCCTTGTGGATCTGGATCGGGCATGGGCTGCAGAAGAACATAACTACTCTGTCCAAGTTATATCTATGGAGCCAGAGAGTTGTTCTCCAAAGAACAATATGTTTGTGGGCATCCCTACTTAAAGTGTGAAACTTGCATTTGATTTGAAGTTGAAGATAAATCTTCAATTGATAATGACATCCAGCAGATACAACCGTATCTGGGAACCAGACATCGCGAATCTTGAACCCATTCCATCGGGTAAAGGAGGCAGCACAAAAAGTCTTAGAAAGTGAACTGCATGCAGAGCATCACAAATCTTACTTGTTATTTGTCATTAAGCAACTTTTAAGAGAAGTTTCTGGATCTAATGACTGCGCATGGAATCATATCCCTCTGCAAAGGTTTAGAAAACCTTGGTCTCTTTGGAGGGAAGGTGATTTCCTTTTTAGTAAAGCTGCCTTGGCTGCTTCAAAATTGTATTCACATTCAAAACTTCATTTGTGCTCGTAAACAGAGCAGTTATCAGCCAATAATGCAGATAGCTAGAGGACCAGAAAAGATCAAATTTATGGTTAGTGAAGAAGGCTGTGCAACAGGTGGTGGCTTGACTTAGGTAAAGAATTGCATACTACTGTAGGAGGATTATTTTTAATAAATGTTCATCAGAATACTTTGTGCATCATTGTGCTTATAGAAAAATGTATTCTAACTTACCAATCTTTTTAAAAAGACGTAAAAACTATCTCTAAATATTACACAAGAATTCTGTAACCATAATTCTGTTTAAAGAAAGCAAACCCCTATTTGTCCATTGCCCAGATAACCGGAGCTAGTGATGATGTTAGCAAATGGATACCCCACGGCCTCCTCTGCTAATTGAAGTGTATTGCTTCCCATTCTGAAGAAACTTGCTGTCAGAAGATATTCTTAAGGACAGTTCATGTCTCTATGTTCATCATCTTCATTGATTTTATATTTAGTTTAAAATTTGAACAAAGTTGCAGTTGTGTCATTTGAAAAGATCAACCACAGGTATGTTACTGTAAAATGAAAATAAATGCTCTTCTGTGCTCTGATTAGTAGGCAGTTTTCTACCCTAATTTAAAATAATTTGTTGACACTACCACAATGCAAGATAGCTTCTAATGAGATTTTTCTTTTGTCTTTATGGGTTTGATATGGTTATGAATTCTGCTGTGGATGAATTTAAGTATATCTGAAGTTTGGTCAGTGTGAGCATACCTTGCCACACAGTGCATGTGGCAAATGGAATTACAAACAACAATAGGTACTGGAAGAAAAAAAAAGGATCCTGAAATATTTTATTCTTCATGAAACTTATATCTCTAAAAGATCTAAATACTTGGATTTTTTAAATGTGAAGACTGAAGGAAGCTGTAAGCGTATTTGGAAGCACAAAGGTAAGCAAGTAGGTGTGATTTCATATCTTTAGCCTGAGTTCTTCAATAGATAATGACATAGTACTTTTTCTGCAACTTTTAATAGTTACAGGAGTAACTTGAGATTGGAAGAATATATAACAAATACAAAAGATATGGCAATGCCGATTGCCTCCAGGTTTTTCTCGCATACTTATTTGAATATTTGAATGAATGAATATTTGGCATGGTCTGATATTATGCAATAATAATTATCTTTCAGTAGAGCAAAAATCTGTGCTGTTGTATGCTCCAGAATTTCTACAATATCTCTCTTGGTAGTCTGCAATAGTTTTTGGATCTAGCAGAATAGGAGAAGGAATACATTTGGGATGTGCCAAAGGCAGCATATGTCCCACTGAATAAAAGATAAAAATGCCTTTTTTAACAGGCAAAACCAGTATTTCTTGGAAACAGAGGTGGAAAAGGAGCCTTGTTTGGATGAATGTCCAAGAGGTTATTAACTACTTAGCACAGTCAAGAAAAATAGCTAAAGTCCCACAAGAATACAAATATCAGTCTCTGTTTCATTTGGGTTTTTGTTCCCATTTTTTAAAGTACCTGTTTTTATGTTAATGATGCAGTTTCCCACAGGTGTTGCTTATTTGTGACTTAAGTAAAATATTTTATATCTGCTGCCCCACATAGAACTAGGCTTCACAGGAAGAAACGGTTTATAGAAGCAAGGAAGAAAACCTGCAAAACTAGTGCTGTGTTAATACGCATCATGACATCCCATTTTTCTTGGATGAGCAAAACTATAGAAAGTGAGTTTGTGACAAGTTTCTTTTTCCCAAGATCAGTTATGTTTTGATGATGTCTCATATTATCCGTCATCTTGATGGCTTACAGGATAGTGACACTGCATCCCATTTGTAATACTGTTTTGTGACCGTGTTGCTATTGGCACCTATGGGCTCTGGTTTCTTTTCTTCTCAGGAGAACAGAATCTACTTCATGTCTAAGGATGGAGTTACCTTACTATGAATAGTAAAGCCTGAACTATGCTTGAGGTGAACTGATGTTTTGTTTATTGAAAACTGAAGAGGAGCAGGTGAAAACAAGTATAAAAAGGAAAAGATATTTTCAACAGCTGATAATAGCTAATTTACCACAGATTAAATTGCCACTCTGTGCCATATACTTCCTGCTAGAAGTGTGAGCTCAATTACATTAATTTTTAGGTATGTTAATTTGTTACATGTTTCTGTATAGATAAATGGTATGGAATTAATAGAGCCTGGAATTCCCTAAACAAGGTGAGTCCTGGTAGGTAGGCAACTCTGGTTCTTCTAGCAGCTTGTTATGCAAGGAGCTAGCTTTACGTCCAAGATGCAGACCTAAATACTATTTGTGTTTCTTATGTGTCTGGCCCCACTGGGACCAGCTGAACAAAATGTTGTCCTAACATAGTCATAATTTTCCACTGTCATACCAGTATTCTTTTATTCTTTTATTACTGGCTACCATGGTAGCCAGTAATGCTAGAAAAAGTAAGTTTAGAACAGGAAACAGATGACCAAACTGAACTCAACTCCTCTGTGTGTTAAAGCTAGTCATCTGTGAGTTCATGTATCTTTATGTTTGTTCTTTCATTTTTGTCGTTATCGTGTTATCTGCTTCCTCAGTCCTATTTCAAGAGATGTTAGTATTGCTATATTTAGGCAGGGGTAGCAATAAACAAGGAATATTCCTCATAGGTACATTGTGCCCCTAATTTTTCTGTGGCTTGATCTTAACCAAAAAAATTTTATATGTTAGTACTAGCTCTGCTAAAACCAATCTATTGATTTTTTTTTAAAATGAAAATTACATGTGTTCCATGTCAAAATTACCCATTGATCGTTCTTACAAAAACACTTATGAAATGATTCATTGGTAGGGCTGCAATAAATTTTAGACTGATTGATTCTGATTATTGCTTGACTTACAGATACCTGGTGGATCTGTTACTTGAAAAGGCAATGATAATAAGTGGAAATCTTCTTTTTTAAATATCTGTCTTCCTAGATGACATGCTATGCCGGGTATGACCTGTATGCTCAAGTATGTACACATATAAGTTTCAGCTTTAAGTAATCTGCAGTGAAATGGCACACGGCTGATGTTGTATTTGGTTTATATGGGTATTAGTTTGGCTAGACACCATCAGCTGCAGTGAGTTCCTGTCAAGATTTTGGTTTAGGATTCATTATTTACCTTTTCAATGAATATATATACATATATTTTAAAGAGCATTGAACTAGAAAAGCATTCATAGGTAACTGAACAGCTGAAGTGTTGGTTTCAGTCTTAGTGCTTAGTTGTCAGCAGAAAGAAAAGCACAATTTTTTGCTTTAAACTTATTTTATGTACTACTTTCAGTGGTTTTGCCTTGGAGCATTTGCCTGTCATAACAAACTCCTGATGTAAAATCTCAGTCCAAGTTCCTGTGATTTTATTACTACTCTTTTTTAAAAAAAAAAAAGAAAGGGGGAATCTAGGTATCATAGATGTACCTGGCTATATGTCTAGTGTCAAAAATGTTACTTACGTGCCTCTCTAATAGAATGAAGAAAACAGAGCTGTCCACACTCAGACTTGTGCTTAAACTTCCTGGCTGTCATGATTTTAGTTCAGTAGCTTGTCCCTAGCAAGTTAAATGAAATTCAATTTCAAAAGTTAGTAATACATTAAGATTATATGCAAACAGTAACACTGAAACAAAATTAATTTTCTCTTTGCTTGTAGCTTTTGTTTACTCAGAGATTAAATGAGTAATGAAGTGTCCTGCTCAGCATTCTTCTCCTCAAAGTGAATTTTAGAAAATGCCTGTATTTTCAAAATTCCCCTGATAAGCCTCATATGTAAGGAAGAGTGTTTAGGATAGTTTTATAATAAATCACTCAGGTCATTTCTGAGTGAAAACAGAAGAGTTTTTAAACTTTGTATTTGTCAAGTGGTATATTTCCTAACATGTATCTCAAAATTATTTCACTTAAATGTTTGAATTTTTCACATATTTTGTTGGGTGTGGAGTTTTTTTAGTTTGCTTTGGGCTTTTTTGTTTGTTTGTTTGTTTGTTTAAGGTCATAGTGGAAATATTCACATTATGGAAAGTGAGTGATATTATTTGAGTATTCTCGTTAATTAAGTGATCACTGATTCTAGAAATTAAATTATTGACTAATTCTATGCTTTTTGCCCTTTAGACTGCATTTTACCTGATTGTTGCTAATCTTTTGTAAGTTCGCACAGCATGAGCTGTGATGGAGCCCTGGAAACAGGTTTGCTAAATGATAGTTTTACTAATGTTGACTATGATTACTAATTTTAGTGGGTTTTTTTAAAAAGTTTTGTAGTGTCATTGAGAAATATGAACCTGTTGTATGAATTGAAATCACAGAATCACAGAATGGTTCAGGTTGGAAGGGACCTTAAAGATCA
>VXBO01014315.1:301167-314816 GCA_013400135.1 Rhinoptilus africanus
AGGTACTGGAAGGCTGCTATAAGGTTTTTTTGGAACCTTCTCTTCTCCTGGCTGAATAACCCAAACTTTCTCAGCCTGTCCTTATCGCAGAGGTGCTCCACCCCTCTGATCGTCTTCGTGGCCCTCTGCTGGACTCGCTCCAACAGGTCCATGTCCTTCTTATGTTGGGGGCCTCAGAGCTGGACGCAGTACTCCAGGTGGGGTCTCATGAGAGCAGAGTAGAGGGGCAGAGTCACTTCCCTTGACCTGCTGGCCACACTTCTTTTGATGCAGCCCAGGATGTGGTTGGCTTTCTGGTCTGCAAGTGCGCATTGCTGGCTCATGTTGAGCTTCTCGTCGACCAGCACCCCCAAGTCCTTCTCCTCAGGGCTGCTCGCAAGCCATTCTCTGCCCAACCTGTATTTGTGCCTGGGATTGCCATGACCCAGGTACAGGACCTTGCACTTGGCTTGGTTGAACTTCATGAAACGTACCTCTTGCTTCAGCAGTTTGACTGTCACATTTCTTGTGGTATATCTGTCATTCTTCCTTGAGTGAAAGATTTCCCTTGAGCTTTAAATTAGAAGAGCACTTACTCAGGATACATGAGGGTTGAAATCATGGCTGCTTTGAAAATGGCAATCTCTCCATGATACTGAGGACAATAAGCTTTCATTCACAGACTTTCAAATACATGAAACATCACTTTTTAATTATTTTTGTGTACTTAGCGTCTTCTATGTTTAGACTCCATTGTTGCGGGTGTGTGAAAAGTTTTAAGAGGCTTTTATTTTAAAAACATCTGAGTCAGCTTCAAAGGTAAACACTAATCTTTTTGGAGGTGTTAAATAGATCTTTTGAGAGGTTGAGTGAAACTGATCTAATAGAAGTTGTAATACCACTTTGGAGTTGTGACGTCCTGATGAAAAGCTCTTGAACTGTTTCATATATATGGTACTTGAACAATGGCAGAAATCTTTTGCAGTCCTCTAGGTTGCTACAGTAGACACGCATGCAGGGGAATGGAAAATGGGTGTGGAATGCAGAGTTAGAACAAAAAGTACCCGGAGTGAGCTCTTTGTGCTTTCTCCGAGATACACAGCTGGTGGTTGTTGAGTGGAGTAGATGTGCAAGTGAGATGGGTTACAGTGTACGTAAGTCCCAAAGCGTAACAATGCAGGGGTAGCCCAGAGCGCTGTACCACGTGTGCCTCATCTGACAGGAAACACGCTCACAATGGAGACTTGGTTCTTTCAGCACTAAGGAAGCGCTTCATCTGCAGGTTTGTAAAATTCTGTACCTGTATATGGGACAACCGTATGTAAGATGTATTGCAATGCAGTTTTATTGTATTCACTGTGAAAATCTTGTAAAATCAAAATGTATAGGTAAACCACCTGCAGAGAAGACCTGTTACTGTTTCTTGCTTATATCTGAAGGCTGAAAGATGCTGCTGATGTGGTGACATCATGCTGATGTGGTATCATTTGTTCTCCTTTTTAGATCTGCTGTACCTACACACTTCTGTGCCACCCATGTTTTGGTTAGATCACAGAAAGTATATTGGAGTGTAGACATAATTTATTGCTGATCATATTACTGCTGATAGTAATTATTATTATTATCTCTTCTTTTCAATGCATGTCTTTTTGAGTTTGAAATCCATTCATCAACACTAGTGCTCAATATGGTGCTTGTATATTGGCGAGGATTGAGTTACATTTCATGAAACTTAGATAAAAAATGGATCTCTCTTCTGTCTGCCTCGGAATCAGAGCGCAATTAAGTGAGTGGTGGAGTCAGGGGAATCTTACATAGATGAGAACTAAAATAATGTCAGTAATTATGTTGTTAGATATGTGATCATGAAAATTATGTTGCAGGTAAGAAAAAGAGAGAGAATATTTCCCGTATTAGAGCTTGCATGGGGAGGTGATACCTGTTTCTTAGCAAGACTCCAAAGTTAGATGGAAATCGTAGACATATCAGGTTGGAGGGCTTCCAAGAGGCCTTGCTCTGTGGTTTTCCTAGAGATGGAAGTGGGGGTGACCTGCTATAATTCCCTATGTTGTCCTTCTTGCTGTAAAATTTACCTTTCTGAAATCATTGGAGAACCTCCCAAGGCTTCACAACCTTTCAAAGACACTAAAGAGCAGCCTTGTGATGATGCCAGCCAGCTCTCCCGGTACTCCCAGATGTGTCCTGTCTTCTCCTATGGACTTGTATGAGCTAGAGAACAGTGTCTTAAGTGGGGAAGACAGGTTGTGCCTATGGTATGCTGGGAAATGTTAAACAGGGAGGAAATGGATAAGTTTTCTCCCCTATGAAAAAAAAACCCAAACCACGAACGAGACTAAAATTAACTTCTAATTTACTTGTTTAAAAAAAAAAAGCCACAGTAACTACTCCACTGAGGAACATCTGACTTTTAGCAGATGTTTTAGCGTAATATTTTTAAGACAGCCAGTGTACTTTTGGTGCAGGCATGTGGAGAGGAGCAGTGGGGTGTAAACGTGGAGAGGGAAGGGTGAGCTGAATGGAGGATGGTTATTTGAGTTACTCCAGCTGTGGAACTCACTCCCTCTAGCAATTTTGATTCCCTACCCCTCCCCATATGTTTGTAGAGAGGTTTTTCATTTGGTATTTCCTGGACTGTGGACCATGTCTGGGTTATCTATGACTGTTTGAATTGATAGATGTAAGAGCTGCTTCTGTGTTTTTTGTGACAAGCTGACCTACTATTTGGTTGCATTCAGTCTATATAAAAATGCATATAAAACACAAGCATAAGGTGAAGTAAATCACATAAGTTATTTTGATAGCCTCTATACAAAGAGGTCTATTATTTTGCAAAGAAAATACAGAAGTAGTGGTCTGGGACAACATAACAAACTTGATTAGAACTTTGGGGGTGCCAATAAGTTTGCAAACCTAAAAGTAAGTGGTCATTTTTATAACGTGCATGGTTTTTTGTGGCCTCTGTGTTCAGCCAGCGGAATTCCCCATGACAAACTATCATTCAGCCAGGGTTTAAATATAGATTTTTTAAATAAGGGTAATGAAGTTATCCGTAGTTAAAATAGACGATAGGGAAGGATCATGGGGCATGGAAGCCTCGTGCTTTAGAACTTAGGCCAATAACTTTGAGCCAAGTGCTGTTCATTAAAAACATGGCTCCTTTCTCAGAGGCCTTCAGTCTGGACCACTATTGGCAACCAGAAGAATCAAAGTTCTGATTCACTGTTGCAAATCCCAGACGCCTTCCTTTTAGTTGAGGTCTGCAGTATCTGACTTCTTATTAACTTTTTTTCAATTTTGTTCTTCAACTGCTAAAAGACTGTTGAACTGCACAGCTTCTGGTTATTATGAGTTTTGCCCAGCTACTTCTCATGTACTACTTTTCTTGTACTTCAGCATAAACTGTTGATTTCTTTCATTAATAGATACCCATTTTCATACCCCTGCTGTGTCACAGTTCCTGAGCTATAATACATCTCTATGGCTGCGGTTCAGTCTAAGCTTGGATGATGACATAATGGGCTGGTAATAACTCCTGGTGTATTTTCTTGACATTGCTTTCTTAAACAAAATCACATCAGCTATAGGCTACACATGCTGCCTAAGAGGCCAGTAGTTATAGTAGGTGTGTGTCATCTTGCACATTGCTTTTGCATGCTTTTAGCTAATTTTGTAGAAATAGCTAATGTTTGGCACCCATGAAGGTTGTTTTTATTCATCTGGCATGTTCCCATTCAAATACCCATTTAATGCGGTCACCAACTATAGAAATAGTTAAACAATACTGTAAATGGACATGTTTTCTTTGTTGGGATGATCGCTGACACACTGAATTCTTTTCATTAAGTAATTTGACCACAAGCATCTCTTTACTTTGGAAAAAGAAGAGGAAAAAAGCTCTAGAAAGTAGATTTTTCTCTCAGTTTTCTTATTTGCAGTGCTTATATAGGGGGATATAATTAGAATTTCAGGATAAATTACACAAAGTATTGGATGAAAATCAAGACTAAAGTAAACATTGAATTTCTCTTTTTTGCATTTGACCATTAGACACAAACATTTGGTTATAAATAGATACCTCATCCATGTTGGAGTAACATTTCATGTTCAAAGTAGGATTCTGGAAAAGAAAATCCTTTGAAACATGATTTAAAGCAATTATGCAATTTGAAACCTTCAGTTAGTTTATGAATCTTTATTACAATTGGATTACTTTTATATGCTCTGTAATAAATACCAAAAAGCCCTCTAAAGTAAAACATGTTCCAGCTGAATAATCCTTACTAAGAGAATTTGCAACTGCAGTTGTTTTTAGCTCTTGATAATCTTACACTAGCAGGATATCCATATACTATTAGTATACACAATAGCTACTGTTACAAGAATGAAAACCATTGACATCTTTACTGTCAACCTGATGGTCATAAATCATCTAATTAATTTGATGTTAGCATTTACCTTGTTTGAAAGAAGTGGGAGCACTCAAGTTCTGAGGATAACACAGCACCCTTCTGTGTCTACTACTGTCCCTGTTCAGAATTTGCTGCTGTATGTAGAGATCACTAGAAGGTGATCTCTAGATCACTAGAAAGTATAGTTTTAAAATTTTTCAGGGTAGTCAGTGTTGTGTATCTGATCTTGAAGACTGCTAGTGTGTTTCTGAAGGTCATCTGTTAACCATGAAGATGTAGGCATACACATGGACAAAATTGCTATGACTTTATACCTACCTTCTTCTACAGAGAAGATTCAAAGCAGTGCAGAAAGCAATAGGACAAAGATTTAGCTATTGTTCTCAAGCTGGTTTTGAACAGTAACACTTTGTTCCTGGGTGATTGAGTCCACGAGACTCATACCTTACATGCAGCACAGCAGGCTTTCTGTAAGTGCTGTCTGGTTCTCCTAATAGTATGCACCTTCCACATGAGAAAGAGTAGAAAATACTCAGTAATTTTCTGGTTTGAACCAAGATAATCAAAGCTGAAGTTGACACTCATGAGCCAAATAGAAAGAAATGACTAAAAGCAGTAAATGCCAAGGAGGTGCTAGTTTAATTCTAAGCTATACCCAGTCCCTGTTGTGCTGGTTTTGTGTGAAGAGTGAGAAAATCAGTCAGGCTTTGACATATAGGAGGGCTCTCCAGAAATTTCTGTGACCTGTCTGCTTAATGAAACATGTCCCTAGTGTACACTGATGCAGTGTTCTTTTGGGGTGCGTATAATGTAGAGAGTTGCCCGACAGGTGTGCACACCTAACTTTTTATTCATATCAGTAAAGCTATTGATGTTGAGGAAGTGATTCATAAAGTAAATCAACTAAAAGTTCAATACAACTAGGTTTGGGTTCAAATGTTTGTTGGTTTGAATCCCAAAATCATACGCTTCTGAGAGCCAAGAACCAGAGATTAGCATCTTTAATGTCATTTACAGTACAAACAAATCTGATTCTTTAAGTGGACTTCCTTTGATTGCTTTCTGATTTAATATGTTAAGAATGTATTCCTTTTTTCCTTATGTGATCGCTGCCTTTATTTTCAGTAAAAGTAGAAATGAGTACTATGCAAGCTTGACAGTAACTTTCTGTTGGGCAGCTGATATTCTTTAACTGCGCTCAAAGGAAAAATGACACCTCATTTATCTGGATAGTTTCCCTCTGTCTTTGAGAGTTGACAATTTGTCAGTTTAAAGGTGCAGCTCTTAAAATATTGAGATTGTTGCAAAATATTTTAGAGTAGTTCAGGCTATAGTTCTTGAAAGAAGGTAGAGCTTTATATAGACACTTTCCTGTCTCACTTTTCAACTTTAATACTTCCCCTACTTGACCAAGCATAGTTATCGGTCATGGTTATTTATGTATTAGAACTAAAGATACAGGAATAAGAAGTACTTTCTGAAATGTGACAGGAACCAACTTTTATCCCTTTGTCTTAGTTACATCTTCTGTCTGTCCGTAGAACTGTTCATTAATTCTGTTATCTGTGGATTCTGCTATTTAAAGCTCTACAGGACTTAAAAAGTTGGACTGTTTTTCATTCTTGTTCATTTTGATCTGGTCTGCAAACCAGTTTTTTAAATTGTCAACAGATTTTCTTCAGTCTCTTTCTTAAGTTCCCCTCTCCTTTCGTGCTAGCTGATGGAAAAGGCTTCTAGTCTGATGCTCCCAATCAGTCTCAGCCAGAACTATTATATTTCTTTACCTTCAGGAGAATTCTGGTTTATTTCAACAGTTCAGGCATGTGTCAAATTGCATTTTGAAACAGAATCCCAAATTTATTGTCTCCTCTCAAAAAATATCCATGAAAACCCATAGAAGTCTTTAGAATCGTTATTTGGACTTACTGGTTTTGAATATACAACTTCAAGTGGTACATAGTAAAAAGTAAAATTAATGTTACTTCATTGTTTTAGCAGAATGTAGAAGAATCAGTAACTATCTACCAAAACCTGCAGATAACCCTGAAACTTCATTTCCTTTCATACTGAGCACTTAAACCCATCTTAAATCTTTTCCATCCTCTTGTCTCTTACAATGTATGCTGAAGACGTGAATTTCATGCATGTTTTAGTCTCTCAAATCCTACCTAATGAAAACCACAAACTGAGTCTGTAATTCTGAAAGGCATTAAAAGGCTCACAAGTAGCTATCTGTGCAATCATCATGCCAGTCATGTGTTTTATTTATTACTACACTTACTTCTATGAGATCTTTTTTGGTTTTGACTATGTTTAACATCTTCATTAATGATCTGGGTGATGGGGCACAGTGTTCCCTGGTGGCACAAAACTGGGAGGAGTGGCTGATACGCCAGAGGCTCATGCTGCCATCCAAGGGGACCTCATCAGGCTGGAGCAATGGGCTGAATGAAACCTTGTGGAGTTCGGCAAAGGCGAGGGCGAAATCCTGAACTTGGGGAGGAACAACCCCATGCACTGTATTCTGACAGCTGTCTGGCTGGAAAGCAGCTTTGCCGAAAGGAGCCCGGTGGTCCTGGTGGACACTAAGTTGACGTGAACTAGCAATATTCCCTTGCAGCAAAGGCAGCTAACAGTCTCCTGGGCTGCATTAGGAGAGTTATTGCCAGTGGGTCAAGGGAGGTGATGCATCCTCAAGGGGTAAGGCCATACCTGGAGTGCCGTGTCCAGTTCTGGGCTCTCCAGTATGAGAGAGATACAAAGCTACTGGAGACAGTCTAGCAAAGGGCCACTAAGGTGATTAAGGAACTGGAGCATCTCTCCTATGAGGAAAGGCTGAGAGAGGTGGGACCATTTAGCCTGGAGAAGAGAAGGCTTGTTGTAATTTCATCGATGTGGAGAAATATCTGAAAGGAAGTTGTGAAGAAGATGGAGCCAGGTGCTTTTCAGTAGTATCCAGTACAAGACAAGAGGCAATGCACGCAATCACATGGAGATTCCATGTGAACACCAGGAAACACCTTTTCACTGGGATGGTGGCTGAGCACTGGCATGGGTTGCCCAGAGAGGTTGTGGAGTCTCCATCCTTGAAGCTGTTCAAAAGCTACCTGTACATGGTCCTGGGCAACCAGCTGTAGGTGACCCAGCTTGAGGAGGGGGCTTGCACTAGATGACCCTTCTAGCCCAGCTATGCTGTGATGCTGTGAAGCAGCGATAGAAATAATCAGGTGTCCACAGTGTTTTAGCTTCTGAAAGGTCTTTCAGAGGTTGCAGTTCTATAGAGTTGAACAGAGGAGCTGGGTCGACAATATCGTGACTGTATGGAAACTCTCCCTCAGAGCAACTGTAGTAGGTTTTCCTGCCTCCTAGTCCCCCTTGGTCTCTCGGAATATAGTAGGGATTTTCTGTATGTAAAAAGATGGGAATTAAATAAGGAATTCAATCAATTAGACAAGCACATTTTCCCTTGAGAATAGCAATTTAAACTCTTTATATAAATGAAATAGTTCTAGGTCAATTTATCAGCAACCAGTACCAGAGGACATTCACAGAGGATTCATTACACAGCTATAGCTCAGGTCAGGCAAGCAAAGGTACAGCACCTGAAACCAAATGAAACAGAGGGAAAATGAGGACCTAGAGTGATTTATTTATTTTGAGCTTGTTTATTCAATCTTTGTGAAAAATTGGGGAGCAATTCAGGTTCAGTATGAAAAAAGAAATTCTAAAGGGTCCAGTTAAAGTAATGCTTGATCATTTCTCTCTGGAAATTCTTTTTCATAATTTATAATTTATATAGGTAGTCTGGGCAGCATACCTGTATTAATATATGGACCTCCAACTTTTTTTGTCTGATATTGGCAATGAGCCCAAGCAATGGGGAAAACCAAAGTTGCAAAAATTGTGTGATAGTCAAGGTTGATATCTTAGGCTACTGCAAATAATTTCCTTCTGGTTCTGCATCTCCCAGTGTATTTCCTGCTGTACGGGGTGTATTTCATGAGCAGAAACAATTGAATCCACGCTGCACCAGAGTATTTGCTGCTTTTGTCCTAAAGAAAATTCTGGTAACTTTTCAGGCTGATTTATGGCTGTATATGTTAAAATTCTTATATAGCCTAAGAAGTCCTAGCTTGCAGTCTGGGCTCATGAAAGAGAAGACTCATGTAAATTCCATAATTATTTCAGGTAATATACAAAGCAGTTGGCCTGCTTGATTCAAATTGGTTTACATTAGGACTGTGGTCAAGAACATGGCTTCATGGAGATCCCTTCTGTTAATGTTGCCTTTTTCTTTTGTTAAAGTCATCGCAGAAAGTTTGAGGTTAAGTTTGGTTTCAGCTCACAGGCTTGTGGTTTTTTGATTCTTAACAGCTTTTTTTATAGTTATCTTCTGTATGACACATGTGACTCTCTTCCTGTTTTGTTTTCTTTGTATTTTCTTTTAGTTATAGATAGTAATCTGGTGATTTGATTTTTGCTTTGGGTTTGTTTGGGTTTTTTTTAAAGAATCTGTCATCAGCCTTTAATATTGTTGAACAGAAGGTTTTTACGCACTTCTTGCCCATGAAAAAGACACTATTGATTCTGAGTGTTGTTGAGTATCTGTATTTTCTTGCCATATAAGTAACATTTCAGTAATTTCCACTTGGGCTAAATGTCTTGTTTGTGCCTCAGTTCTGGTCTCTTTACTCTGGTAAGTGCATGTGTGTGTAGCCCATGGAGATGATAGTGATTTAGGTGACAATGTATTAGTGATAAATAGAACAGTTTTCTTGTGTTCAAGCGTTTGGTTTCCTGAGGAAAGACGACATCAGGCATTAGCTGTGTGCTGTAAAACTGGACAATGAAGAGCTGTAGTACGATCTGCAAAGCACGTGCCATAACGCTACAGGAGTTCTATGGGACTCGGGGTATTATTGGAACAGTAGGATATTACAGAGATTATGTGGAAAATGCTTTTACAGAGGCACGACTAAACCAGGCTCCTTTGGAAACGTAGCCCTGCCTCCTTTTCACCAAACCCAGCTGGTTTGTTGTGTGAGGCTTTCCCCAAGGCTGCCTGAAGTAGAGCGGTGGATAACGACAGCTAACTGGCTGAAACAACACGGAGTAGATAACAACGATGCTAATGTGTTGTTGGAGGCATTCTGTTCAGTGTTGACAATCTGACTGCATAAAACAGTTTGTCGATCATTTATTCAACAGGTTCCTAAAACTTCCTTCTCTTTCTCCCTTTTTCGGATAGCCTCAGAGGCTATATGCGTGTTTTCCTGCTCAATCTGTGAAGGCATTCAGGACTGTTTCACTCACATGCGGAACTCATCCCAGTTGCACCCTGCTGCCTGCCTGCAAGTGGGGATCAACGCAATGTAGTTTCTGGTCCTGTCCACAAAAAAATGCCATAAGCTCATGTTGTCCAATAGTTGCATCTCTTTCATTGCTGGTATCACCGAGAGGCACAGGATGCGCAAGGCTGGGATGAGTGCAGGCAGTTTAGCACCAGTTTCTGAAGCTGGCTATGCTGCCCCTCACCATCCTGCTGAAGCTGACTTTTACATCGGTTGCAGATTTTTCTGCATTTACTGACTGTGTTGCAAGTGAGGCCAAGTAGACTGACTCCCTAGTGAATGGGGTAATGTTAAATTTGGGGGATTATCATTCTGATCCCCTATGCAAAATATCTTTGGTACAAAAATTGACAACAGTGGAGAGTTAGAAGTTAGTTTAGAAGACAAAAGCAGAAGGGAATATGAAATTTTACTGGTCTTTGAAATGTAAATTTGTTTATTTGTGGAGGTAAATAAATTCTTTACACTGTAATGCAATGCAGGGAACTTCAAGAAAAACACCACTCAGTTTTAAAGAAGGATCAAGCTTATTGGAGAAAGCAAATTAATTTGGAAAACCTGATGCAGAAAAAGCATTTGGAAGTTTTTGAATGAGTATTTCCAAAGCACAGTGTTTATCTGTACAGAAAGTAATTTGGTACTACAGTGTCTGATAGTTTTGACCACTTTCTTACCTTTTCAAGTAGGTTTACTAAGAGGGAGGTGGAGTACCAAGATTGATTTGGCTGATTGAATTGCTGGATTTCCTTGATGCCTTACAGTTTTCCTATTAGCATGGGACTGACACAGATTTGTTACCTAGCATGTGACGGAGATAATATTTATGCAATAAATACTACTTTTAATTATACCATGTATAAAGTTGGTTGAAAAGCAGAATTGCTCAGCCTCAGAGGAAGAGTAATGGCATTGAAAGTGTCATAGATAATTTGGACTTGGATTCTTTTCTTCTGTTCCATTTTGCAAGAAGTATACATGTTACATTAGCATCACAGATGCCAAATATGATCATGCATGCCAGTAACTACAAATGAAGTGGTTTTTACATGCGTCACAGTGTGATTTAGTGACTTGGGGTACTGTGGTATTTGTGGTTAACTTGCTTAGCCTCAGTGAGGCTGAAATCCTCCTTAGAAGGGAGGAAGGATGGATTTGTGGTTTAAGTTTGAAATTGGAAAAGAGGAGATCTCTTTCTGCTTTGATGACAGATTATTTGATTTGTGGGAAAATCTTTTTCTGTTCCTTAATTTCTGCTTATGTAAACAGGAGAGTTACAAAAAGTATTGTCTGCTTCTGCTGAATAGAGGACTCAATTCATTAATATCTTTAACTGCTGCGATTATGTGCAATTTCCAGCTACCTGTAACAATGAAGATAAATTTTAAATTTGTTTCTCTGTGATTCCTGTAATATCTGCAATATTCTATCATCTACCATATCTACCAAATGTCTTATCAGTATCTTTGAAAAAGCTTTCTTGGACACTTGTTCTTTTGTCCATGCTCCGCTTCATCCTCTGCTTGGTCGCTGGGTACGTGCTAGTCATCCACCCGCGTGCTTGATGGTCAGCTGCTGGACTTTTACTCCTAATGTCTTGATGAACATCAGGTCAGCCCACCTTATGGCTTCAACATTTGCCAGACTTTCTTGTGTTAGTGCTATTACCGTTACTAGTGCTTCTAATAATACTTCCAACAACTTCTCCGTCTTCTACATATTACCTTGATGCACACCCATACAGCAGTGGGGTGTGGAAGACAGTTTTATGCACCTTTAACTTGTTGAGAGATCTGGTTCTTTGCCAGCTCACTTGGTAATCCTTCTGGTGTCCTGGATATGAGAAACTACCTCATTAAGAAAACTCCACTGGCATTGATAAAGCATTGCCAAAATAAATGGATTCATAAATGACTGGATGTTCAGTCCCGCTGATGGAAGTGCAATACATGATCTTTCAGTGGCCGGTTAACTGTTTTTTCAGGCTGATGTTCCAAAACAAGTTGTAAAGGCAGCAGAAGTAAACCAAGAGCAGACAATCTTAATTGGAGCAGGCACCACGTCTGACCAGCACACTAGTATTAACAATACAAGAGTGCCAAACAGGCTGCTGAGGATACTGAGTGCAGTCTGGGGAGATTAAATGATCTTACTATCATTTGCAAGTATCCATGCTTTAAAGGAATAGCGTGTGCTTTAAAGTTGCTTTGTACTTATGTACCACTGTGCGGCATTGCATGAAAGGAATTGATTTTATGACATGTTCCTTTGGACATCAGAGGGACAGTGTCAGGTTGCCCTAGACCTTAATTCACAGTGAAGTTCAAATGTTGCTTTTGGCACCTGAACTTGACTGTGGTGTAATTTGTGGCAACTTCTTTTTTCCTACAATTTGGAGAGATGCTGGCAGATGCTGTTATTGTAAAGAAATCCCTGTGGTTATCACAAATAGGATTTCTCCCCTTTTGCCTGTAAAATCCTGACAGTGAATTCATTATGCATGGTTTGTGATCCCACATCACGCATCCAAGTGTAAAAAAAGAGTGATCAATCAGTCAAGAGCTGGAAATCAGCTCTATATTTCAGCAAGAATCTAATCTGAGCCAGATGATGTCCTGTCTTTCCCAAATGCCACTGTGTCATTGTCTTCACTGTTTGGTGATCAGCTTCTCGTGCAAATGAAGGGAACCAGGTTTGGTCCTCGGTCCGTTTTTGTATCTGTCTGAGTCCTCTAAGGAGGCTTGCTTGTTGTCTAAGCATAGGCAACGAGCACTGTGCAGAATCATCACCTTGGAGCTTTTGCTCTGTCTGAAAAGCGCTGGCTGGAGGCTGACATACAGTCCTGAAAAGATGACAAAAAGAAGGGAAGGAGCATTGGAAGGGACTTTCTGCTGCAAACTTAAGCAGAAAGTGGTAAAACCACTCTGGGGATGGGTGTAATTTTCGAAAGCTCACTGGCACAATTTGTATCTAGTGCAAAAAGTAGTTTTGTGCAGTGGTGCTTGAACTATCTATGAAGTGTTCTGAAGGGGGAAAATGCTCTGTACGGAACTACCAGCTCAAATCTAAAGCCTGAAATCCTGTTTGGCATCCAAATGCTCCCTAAAGGGTTTGGCTTTGCGTTACAGCACAACCCAGATCATCTTTGCTTTCTGCTTCTAAGCTACAGCCAGACCCTTGTAAGAACAGCTGATGGCATTTACCCCTGATTTAGGCACAAATCAAAACCAATGCTGCAACCTAGTCCAAGGGGTTGGCCCCATCCGTCTGTAATCAGAGGGACCTCAGAGCAGCTCTGACCCTAAATTGGTGACAGGCTGTTGTTAAAAGTGTCCCTCAGTAAGTCACGAGAGCTGTGGTTCACAGAACCAAACCAAAAATAACTGCTGTATTTTAACATGTTAATGTAGAGCACAGATGCAGTCGTTGCTGTTGGTAGCGGTGCTGGGATGTCGTTACATGCTGCATGGATAATGTTTAAACTTGTCGCTTTTTTCTTCCAGACAAGGGCTGGGACACCTTCTGTCACACGCGCCAACATCTGAGAGCTATTAATAGGAGTGTTTGAGCCAGACAAAAAACCCACATACACCTTGTAATTATTTCAAAAGGATGTATTCAGGGAGAAGCTTGGTTGGCGAGAGAAGGCCAAATCTTACGTTCGGGGCTTTAGCCGTGGGCTTTGCTCACGGAGAGGAGCGGGTGGCCACCCCACTTCATGAAGTTCAAGCTAGAAACGCCTATAAAAGCTGAGCCCACCCTTCTTCGTGTCTCCAGGCGGCGGCTTTTCCCTCGCTCGGCCCCTCTCGGCAGGAGTTGGGCCGGGGGCTCCTTCCCCCTTCCCTGCCCTACCGCGGGCCGGGCCCGACGGCGGGCTCCCCGGCGCCCCTCG